>VZTG01005005.1:15813-64494 GCA_013397845.1 Melanocharis versteri | reverse complement strand
CCGGGCAGCGCCGCGCTGGGCTCCGGCCTGCTGGGGGTGAGCGGGGGAGGCCGGGCGGGGCTCGGGGGGAGCGCCGGGCTGGGCTCCGTCCTGCCGGGGATGAGCGGGGAAGGCTGGGCAGGGCTCCCGGCTGGGCTCCCTTCCGCTGCGTGCAGGTGGGGATGGCCGGGAGGGCTCTCTGCCCTGCCCGGGGTGAGCGGAGGTGGCCGGGCAGGGTTCTGTCCGGAGCTGCGTCCTGCTGCGGGTGACAGGGCAGCCCCGGGGTGCCTCTCCGCGGGGCCGTGCTGGCGGTGCACAGCTGGGCTGTCCTTTGGGAAGGGACATTCCCAGCAGGGAGCTGGGAGAGGCGGTGAAATGCGAGGCAGACTGGAGTAAATGCCTGTGAGTGGAGCGCGGTGACCTTCAGTTGCGGCTGTGGTCAGTGGTGCTGCGAGGAAAGGAGTGTTAAATAGCATTAAAGCCCCCCATGTGTAAGGGAGGTCTCTGCACTGCTCAGGATAAAGTTTACTCAGTGTCTGTGGGGGCTCTGAGCAGGGCTCAGAAAGGCCCTGCCTTCGGCCCCACAGCCCAGGGGTGTCCCTCTTGCCACCTTTCAGAAATCATGGAATAGTTAAGGCTGGAAAAGACATCCAGGTTACCAAAAGGTTACCAAGTCTAAACTTGTGCCCACTAAGCCATACTGAAATGAAGCTGTAACTCTCCTGAGAGTGGGTTTAGTGTTATTATGTGCCCAAAACCAAACAAAATGCAAGTAAAAGTCTAATGTGGGATCTCCCTTGGGAACTCTGGGCACGTTTTGTGTATGGCTTTCAGACTGAAAATTGTTCCATGCTTTCTATGTTCTCGGCCTTTAATTCCATTCCCAGCCACTACCCAGCCTAACCACTGCTTCAGCTGCTAGGCTGAAATGACAGTGTTCACGTTACTGAGTAAAAGTTCCTTGTATTAAATGTGTAGGAGTGTCTGAAAAAGCTGCGTTTTTAACTAAAAACCTCTCCAAATATTCTGATTTCTGTGTGGGTTTTTTTTTTCTCCCCAGGCAAGAATCCACACCAGCCCTGAGCAGAGCCTGCAGTACGGGTGGCTGGCCTACATGTTGGGAGAAAAGGCCACCAAGAAGTTCACCGAGTACAGCAAAGTCTTCACGGTGGAGGGGAATCTGTCCTCTGGGAAGGGCAGGCTGGCACAGCAATTAGCAGAAAAACTGGGTATGCCTTACTCTGACTGTTCCCCTAAGAGCTGACAGAGTTTAGTCGTGACTCCTGTGCACAGGAATTCACCACAGCAGCAGTTCCGGATTGGGAAGTGCTGCAGGGAGCGGGGAGGGTTTATGGATGATGTTGGGAGTGAAGCTTCGGTTCTGATGGAGTCAGTGTGCTCCTGGAGAGCTTGGATTTTCCATGGGGGTGTGCTCAGCTCCCCGAGGGAGTGGCAGTGCCTGGGGTTTGGATTCACTGCCCTCTGCTGTGGTGGACAGAGGGGTTGGGGCTGTCTGGGAGCTGTCCAAGGAGCAGCTGTGTGTTCAGCAGCTGAGGAGGCGTTTGCTGGGCGTGAACACAACTTGTTTCTGCTGTGGGTTCCTTCTCTTTGCCAGGCATGAAGTACTTCCCCGAGGCAGGCATCCACTACCAGGACAAGATCTCGGGGGACGGGCAGCTGCTGCCTGAGAAGTTCAATGCCTTCTGCAGCCTGGAGAAGTTCTACACAGAGCCCAGGTCTCCCGACGGGCACTCGTACCGCCTGCAGTCCTGGATCTTCGGGAGCCGTGTCCTGCAGTACGCCGATGCCCTGGAGCACCTGCTCAGCACAGGTTGGGGGATCACGGAGTGGGCTGGGCTGGAAGGGACCTGGCAGCTCCTTTTGTCCCAACCTGGAGCCTGTTCTCCCTTGCAGGTCAAGGCGTGGTGCTGGAGCGCTCTCCCTACAGCGACTTTGTGTTCCTGGATGCCATGTTAAAGCAGGGATACGTCCACAAGAGATGTGAGTTCCTGCCGGCCAAAAGGAAGCTGCTTTGCCATAATCTCTCAGACATCTGGTAGTTCACTTTACTTTAGAAAGAGAAACAGAAAATGCCTGCTTGGGAGCTGGGATTGCTTTAAATGTTCAGTGTTCATGTGTTGCTGGGTGGAGCCAGTCTGGTCTCAGTGGCAGTGAGAGGACAAAAGATAAAGGGCACAAACTGAAATATGAGAAGTTTCATTTGTAAGGAAAAAACCCTTTTTTCACTGTGAGGGGAGTCAAACCCTGGAGCGGACGGCCTGGCCTCTCCCTCCTGGAGATACTCAGGATGCTGTAGGTGGAGTTCTCAGCAGAGTGCTTGTACCAGGTGATTTGGGGATGTTCCTCCCAACCCAAGTGGTTTGGTTTGGGGTTATAGGCACTGAGCTCCTGAGCTGTTGCTGCCTCTTCTCAGTAAATCTGGCATTTTGGCTGCTCCTGAGATAGAGATAACTGTTTTCTTGACTGCCTCCTGTTTTTGCTGTTGGATTTAAGAGGTGTATATTTGTTTTCTGCTGCTGGGTGACTTTGAGAGCTTGTTGTAATGGCTTGTGTCTTCCTGCTCTGCATTGCTGAGGCAGCAAAGCCCAGCAACCCACAATTCAATGTAAAATCCCAGTTTGGATTGTACTGGAATCCTTAGGAAGCAGACGTCTTGATTAGAGCTACTGCTGCTTGCTGTCTCCAAGTGATGGAGGAAGAGCTGAGACTCCTCTAAACCTGAGTCAGGAATAACCCCCCTTTTTGGTATAACTGGGTTTAGATTCTTAGATCTCAGTGCGTTGAACTTCTCTGGAGATTGTTTATTCTGTAAAATTCCTGAATCTTGTTTGAGGAAAAGCCTACCCTAAATCTGCTCCATGAGCCCAGAAGAAGAGACTGCAAATACGGAGGTGCAGGATGTGATTTATTTGTGTTTTGTGCAGGCCTTGATCACTACAAGGAGGTCAAGGAGATCATAATTTCTGAGTTCCTGCCACCTCACCTGGTCATTTATTTAGACATGCCTGTCCCAGAGGTGCAGAAGAGGATTCAAGAGAAAGGCAAGGTAATTTTATCTCTGATTATTGCCTGTTTATCTCTTACCTTTATTATTATTTGTCTCTCATGATTGCTGCATGCTAATGTCTGTTGTAATCACACCTTATGTGCGAGTCCTGTGGGGTTTGCTGCTGGATTCTGCTGCTGAGGAGCTGCTTGTCCTCGGAGGTGTGAGATCTGTGTGGTGGTGATGACTCTGTGGGTATTCTCATATGCTTGCTTTTTAAAAAAATAGCAAAAATCAACTTTTTTTGTGACTGTATTAATATGTTGTCAGTTCTGTAATGAGAAATTGCTTTGAGAGCAGGTGAATTTTATACCAGGCTTTGTAGCTGCCACTTCAGGAGCTGTGGGCAGGTGATCCTGCTTCCCAGTTGACTGCTCCTTCACACCTGTGCTGGGGTTCATGTGTGGGTCACCTGGATCAGCAGGTTCACTTAACTCCCTGGAATGCAGCAAATCACTGATGGATGGCTGCGGTATTGACCTAGTCTTGGGTCAGGAAAGCTGTAGGGTGCTTTTGGGCAATGACTAATCTAAGTAAGGGTTTTAATTTGGGGCTTTTTTTCCATCTTTCTTTGATATTTAGATGTGTGCTTGTAGCTGTTTGCAGCTGCATTATGAGGATTAAATGATGCTTGCCTATGGGAAATGCAGTTTAACTCAGAAAAACTTGATAGATTAAAAGAAAGCTTTGGTTTATTAGAAAAAAGAATCTCATTTAGAAAGTTCTTCATGTATTGGGGAAACCCGTGAGTTCTACGCCCTTGTGAGCATAAAGGTCAGTGACATTTTTGTAACCTTTAGGCATAAATGGCTGGTGTAGCTTTGACTTTTGGGTCAGTGGCAGTGCTGAGCTCTGTAGGGCTTGTTTGGGGCTGGTATTTTTAGGAATTCTGCTGCTTTGGCAGGTGGAGTGTTTGGTATTCAGTGGGCTGTTGTGGGGCACTGGGAAAAGCAAAGCCTTCCAGTGGGGCCAACATTATGGGCAACATGGATGAGCATTTCTAGCAGGAAATGTGCTTAAATTTCAGGGCTGGTCTGAAGGAACACATGGTAGATCAGAGAAATTCCTGGTGTTTTGCAAATATGGCATTGAAAGGACACTATGTGGAAAGCAAGCTGTTTAACAGCAGGGATGATATCCATGAAATTTCCCAGAAGGAGTTTAGAGTGGGTGTTTGCCCATGCACTTGTCTGAAACTGTGGAAATAGGTGTAAATTGGCCTCCTTGTGGAAAAGGTGGACTCAGACAGTCTTCTCTAATTTTCTGGGTGATTATTACAGCTTCCTGGAATGCGTGGTTAGCAGGGGTTAATCAGTCCTTGGAAAGCTGAGGGCTACTGTAGCTATTTCATGGCATGTAAGGAATTCCAAACACTCCAAATGCCTTAATTCTTTGAAACTTTCACTAATGTGCACGTGGTTCACTTGGATGTTTGACTGCTTATCTCAGAGTGAGCCCTTGGCAGGTGGTGGAGCAGCCTTTGGAGCCTGTGCTGGTGGGAAAAGAAAGAATGTTAACTCCACAGCTTTTTCTGTTTGTTTGTTTGTAGCCGTATGAGAAAAAGGTGTCCCCTTCCTATCTCCAGAGCATTGAGGATGCTTACAAGAAGACCTTCCTGCCAGAGATCAGGTTAGCAAAGCAAAATGTTTTGCCTCTCAAGTCTTGGAGCAAAAATGTGTGCAAACCTTGAGATCTCTGCCAATATCAAATCGTGTGAAAAATCCTCCTCGTGCTACAGGGTGGTGTTGTGTCCTAATGAAGGGGTGCTGCGTTCACAGCATAAGAACTGTGTGACTGTGGTGACCTCTGCCATCCCAGAAGCCTGCTGCCAGTGTTGGAAGACAAATATGGATTCAGGAGTGATGTGCAGAGTGCCACAGCTGTAGCTGTGTGTGTTGGCATGACCTGAGGAGAGAGTGCTGCAATACAAGCTTTTCTCAGGCCTTTTTGGAAGGCTTTAGAGCTGTTCTCTCCCCAGAAAGTCCTTTCAGTTGTCACAGAGTCCCAGAATAGTTTGGGTTTGAAAGGCCCTTAAAGCTCATCCAGTGCCACCCCTGCCATGGGCAGGGACACCTTCCACTGTCTCAGGCTGCTCCAAGCTCTGTCCAGCCTGGCCTTGGGCACTGCCAGGGATCCAGGGGCAGCCACAGCTTCTCTGGGCACCCTGTGCCAGGGCCTGCCCACCCTCACAGGGAGCAATTCCTTCCCAATATCCCATCCATCCCTGCCCTCTGGCAGTGGGAAGCCATTCCCTGTGTCCTATCTCTTTCTGGGCTCCCCAGGCTTCCTCTAGCTGGGAAGCAAAAGTGTGTTCCCTGTAAACCTGGGATGAAGCAGAGCCTGCCAGCTCTCCCAATTCTCATAAAAGAGCTCTATGAAAATTAAAATTGTCCTAAAAGTTGAAAAGAAGAGTTATGGTCGCTCATAATTCTGGAAGGGAAGCTCTCAGAGGGTATCAGTTAGCTGTGTGAGTTCGGGTATGTGCATGAGGCTGATGTAAATCAGAGCAGACTCCCGGTGCTCTGCAGCCTGCCCGTGTCCCCCTGTTGCCTGCTCCATCTCCCCAGGTGGATCAGTGATGGCTCTGCCAGCTGCTGAAGTGAATAACTCGATGCTGAGCCTGTCACTCACGCAGGCAGGGCTTGCTGGTGTCACGCATGGTCAGTGACCTCCGGGAATGTCCCCACAGCCAGCACGTGACTCTGGACGGGAGCGTGGGGAATGAGGGTGGGAAGCCCTGGGAGTGTCATCCCCCTGAGGGCAAACTGCTGCAGTCCCTGGTGGGGAGAAAACTGCTGCTTGCTCTTTGGATCAGAGCCCCCCACGTCTCGTGGTGCTCGGTGAGGCTCCGTCCTGAGCCCTGCTGTGATCTCACCTCTTGCCCTTGGCGTGTGCATGGTCGGTGCCCCTGCGAGGCGAACGCCTCTGCTCCCCTGGGCATCCTGTCAGTGCACAGCTCCCAGCAGCTTGTCACATCCGTCTGTGTCTCTGTCCCCTGGCTCTGGGGGAGCTGGGAGCCTGTGGCTCCGGCTCTGTGCACCTCAGGGTGGCTCCTAGCTGGGATAAATGCAGGAACCACAGCTGCCTTTAACTGTTTGTTTGCCGGCAGTGGTGCGGGGAGCTGTGTTCACCCTGCCTGGTACCTCTCAGTCTGCCTAGTTTGATCCCCTGACTCCTGAGGATGCCCAAAATCTGGTCCAAGCAGGCTAAAAAGACTTGTTACAGATTGCTGAGCCTGTCCTGCACGCTTTCCATGTTGAAGTTTGTTTGCTTGTTCCTTGAAAAGCAGTTTGTTACTGGGGAAAACTCCTGTTACCTTATTCTATTTAACTGGAGCAGCCTGATGCCGCCATAAGTGGTTTATAGTGGATATTTGCTTTAAAATGGATGTTTTCTTTCTAGTTGACTTGTCATGGAAGTCTTTAATGTTTTTATTGGTAGTGATTTGTGTGCTGCATGCTGTGGCAGGTAGTGCCTGGTGATTTGGAACAGACGGTGTTTGGGTTCTGTTTGATTTTTCTCTTTTCCTGGAGCAGAGCCTTAAGATTGGTAATGTTCTCTTTCATATCCAATACTGCCTCTGCTGAGCAGCTGTTTTCTCTTAAGGAAAGCTCTAATAATCTGCAGAGTCACTGAGCAGCTGTTTTCTCTTAATGAAGCCCTGATAATCTGCAGAGTCAAATCAAGAGATGGGATCAAGTGATTTGGTCGGCGTCGTTAATGCAATTGCCGGAGTCAGGCTCTGCTGGAGGCTGACCTCTCCCTTGGGCTGATACTGAGGAGAATCTCTCTTATTCCAGGTGCCTGCCCCATCCCTGGAAGTGTCCAGGCCCAGGTCCTACAGGCCTTGGAGCAGCCTGGGATAGTGGAAGGTGTCCCTGCCCATGGCAGGAGGTGGAACAGGATGAGCTTTAAGGTCCTGTCCCACCCAAACCATCTGGGATTTTATGATTTTCCCTCCATGCTCCTAAGCTTTGCTGTGTGATGTTTGATAAAATGTCCACATTGGGCAGCTATTCCAGGGCCTTCCAGGTTTTCCAGCTGGAGCAGGTTTGGGAACAGCTATTGCTGAATGTGGCTGAACATGTGCAGTGTGAAAGGTTCATGTAGGAGCTCCTGTTGTGGCCCTGCAATGCAAGTGTCTTCTCTCTGGGGGCTGCTGGCTGATTAAAAAACCAATCTTGTAACCAGGAAACATTAGCTTTTAAAAATGTTTTTACACTTACAGATCCTGCTGCCCACATTTGTATTCATTCAGCCAGCTCAACCTGAGTAAATAATGATAAATGAATGCATTCTTCTCCTGAAATGACTCACAGGTAGTCATGCACTTGGAAGAAGGAAAGTCTACTGAAGTTGTGGGTTAGACTGAAAATTTCACTTATTTTCAAGTAGATTGGGTGGTTGTAATAGGGGCAAGCATCCACATTAATTAAATGAAAACAAATTCATATGTGTGGTTTTTTAAAATTTTTTTCAACTGAAGTTATGTAGATTTCCAGGCCATTTGCCCTTTAAAAGCATCTTCCCACCAGCAAAGAAGCAGCTCACAGGTGCAGCAGGAATTCTGTTGCAACAGCTGGGAGCAATCTAAAAAATTGCAATGATTCTGGTTCGGTGTTTGTGCCTTTTAACATCATTTCTGTTCCTTTTGGAGCAGGGGGAGGATGGGTAGAGTGGTTTTATCAGGAGAATTCAATCCCTGTGTTCTTTGCAGCGAGAGCAGTGAAGTCCTGCAGTACACAGCAACTGCAGCTGAGGATGTGGAGAAGGTAAGTTTTGCTTTTCTGGGAGTAAATTTTAATAGAGTTCCCTTATTTCAGTGAACTTTCCCCCTCATGGAGAGTTATTGGTGGGGTAACAGAAGCCTTTTGCTTCACCATCATTAACTTTTCTCTGTAGCTGCTGTTCCCTGAGGGAAAGAGCACCAAGGTTTTTGAGACTCTGGGCAGGTTTTGGGCCCATTTCAGTTCTGGGGCTAGATCTCTGTTAATCACAGTAATATGATGTTAACCTGGATAATAATAATCCTGCATGGAAGCTTGCCAAGGAATCAACCCCACTTGGAAGGAGGGAGTGGAACATTGCCTGTGGGCTGTCTCCAAGGGCTTTTTGGGTCTTCATCCTGATGAGGTGACATTTTTACCCTACTTGTACACAGCCCAAACTCCTGCTATGTTATGTGCAGTGTGATCTTAGCAGAGAGTTGAGTAATATATATGTCGTAGCCTCTACCTCATTGAGCTTATTAGCATATTCAGAGCATGCATTTTAATATTTAAATGACCCTTAATCAGACTAAAATTGCTTTTTTTGCCTGTGGTGTCCTTTAGCGTTCTGGTCATATGACTGTGTGAAGCAGAAAATACTGATAAGGACTTCCCTGGTCCTGAAAACTGACACCCCATTACCCCTCCTTAGCTGCACTGCTGTTTGTCTCTGGGCCTTTTGATTCCCTTTGTAAGAACTGGGTTGTGTGCCACATTCTGGGTCCTCTGCTGTTGTGGAGGGATTTTGGGGTGCTCCTGCACTTGATGGTTGAGGTTATCCTTAATAACCAGTAGACCTGTGGGGCAGTGTGGGTTTATACCCCTGAAAAAGGGCTGGTGGTTTCGGTGTGACAGCAGATAATAAATAGAAAAAATATACCAAAAAATCAGGCTGAGATGAACAAAGGAGCTGAGGTTGTGATGTGAGTATAGAGAATCTAGAGCAACTACAGTTGTTTTTTCTGGATAGCAACAGAAATGCAAGGATGGGAGTTGAGAACTGGGGTGTTTCAAGGAGGATACTTGGTGAATTACAGGAAAGTTGGGATGGGGGTTCTATGCCTGTTTTCTCCCTGTCCCTCTCTCTGGACACATCTCGAAGTGGTCAGAATAAAGCAGGTTGTTTCTTCCCTAGATTTTTTTGTAGTAAACCCCATTGCTGGAGATTTGATTCTAATCCTTTAAATCGGGGTTTAAAGTCAGTCTAAAGCTCTTATTGTTCAAGGAGCGACTCTCCTGAGCTCAGCAATCTTGTCTTTGCTCTAAATAGGGTCATCAGATGCACCAGAGGAGTCCTTAATTTGCTTGGACAAATCTGGACTAGGGGGAGGATTATTATTGGGAAGTTAAAGTACAATGCCACAGGATGATTAAGGTTGGAAGAGACCCTGTAAGATTATCCAGCCCATGATGTTGTCATTGTCACTGCTGGGTGTTGGTGGTAGATATTGGTACTTGAAAGAATTCGGTTGTTTTTTCCCCTTTTGTGTTCAGATTCAGTTTCCCTTTGGGATGACACAGCAGAAATTTGGAAATAGGGGTTGGCAGGAGGGCTTTGGCTTGCAAGGTGTGTGTTTACACAGGTGTAGCCTCTTGACAGGCAGCAGTGTTCATTAGCTCACTCCAGTGTTTGCTTGGGGATCTGGGAGCTGAATTTTTTTATGGCCTTACAGTTTAATAACTTTTGGTTTGCTCAGAGCAGACATACACAGCTTCGAAGTGATTTTTTTAAGTGTCTTGAAAAGGTCAGTTGGGGTTTCCTGTTGTAATTAACTTCGGTTGTGGTGGCTGAAAGGGTAATGAGTGCTGAGATGAGCTTCATTAGGGTGTTTCACACTGGTTTTGCATGAGGATGAAACTGGGAATACAAAGTTAGCTGTATGTTTAATTTTCTTTTTAAAGCCTTGGATATTTGCTGCAAGTTCCTGGGGGGTGCCAGGGCATTCCTTATAAATTAAGAAGTTGTTCTTTTCTCCTGGTTGGGAAACGGATGCCATTGTTAAGGAGCTGCTGGGGGAGAGATCTTCTGACATGATGATAACAGTGAGCAAAACTAATTTGGAGACAGGCTCTTCTTCCCCTGTAGCACATGCTGAGCCCTATTGTAGCAACTCTGTGATTAGTGCTGTTATCAGGTGCAGAGAGTTTCCAAAGCTTTGCTGTGGAGTGGAGAAGGAATTGCTTTTGTTCAGCTTTTCAATTAAACAATTCAAAGAAATAATGGCAGTTTGAAGTAACTTGCTGCCGTTTGTGCCTCAAAAATGTTCATTGTCATGTCCGAACCATTATTTCCTAGCATGAGGACATAATGCTGGTAAGAGTGGATCTGTGTAGTCAGGCTCCTTTGTAATAGCACTTGGCTGCCAGTTTTTAAGTGGTAATAGCTGGTATTTAGTGTTTGCAGGGAATGATCACAGTGGATTTAGTGAAAGAGTACAAGGATTTATCGTTCTGTCACTCCATTGCTGACATGTGCTCACCTGTCAATGGGTTGACAATGTGCCATCAGGAGTTTGGCCATGACCTCAGCTTGATCCTTTCCCTATGGAAACCGGTCTCTCCTGGAAGGGGATGTTTGGAGCTGTAACAATCCACTCCTCCCCAGGTCGCTCCAAGGTGCTGTCTCCACCTCATCAGGCGCCTCATCAGGCATCCTCCTGGCACCAGGGCAGGTTTCCCTGAGCTCCAGGCAGCCAGGTGTGATGAGCAATTACCCCCTGGAGCAGAAAAGATCTGTTTTCTGCTGGAGCCAGGCTGTAAACGAGGCTCAAATGCAGGATTGATAATTAGGGAATGCTGAAGGAATGATGTGCCGAGCTGGCACTGTTTGTTCGGAGGGTTCTGAGCTGTGTGTTACCTTTCCTGTCATGCATGGGTGGGTCCTGATGGCTGGTGAAATCCTGAGCCCTTGGACTCATGGCTGCAGCTCCTCCAGGCCTGAGTTTTCCAGCCTGAAATGTGCCTTTGGTCCTGTGATGTGACCCACACAGCGCCGAGGCAAATGCCACACCTGCTCCCCTGCCTGTCTCAGGGAATGTGTTACTGAGCCTCTCTGGGAATAGAACCATCCAGACTTTGGTTTTGTAACAAAAGGGAGTTAAACTTAGACCTATCTCCATTTCCTCCTCGCTCTCCCTCAGGAGTGAGGTTGTACCTTCTTTGCTTTTCAGCCCCAGTGGCAGGTTAAGGAAGAATGTCTTGGGTCAGGTGGGAATTTGGAAACAAGGCACCTCTCCGGCAGTTTATTCCCTGCTATCCAAAGCTGAAAGCCCAGGACGTTGGGAGATCCTTGTTTTGTGTGCCCAGTGCTCCTGGCAGAGCCACAGCCTCCAGGAACAGAACTGGGGGACGATCGTGTTATCTCTGAGCATTTGCCTTGTTACTACAGCTTTAGCAGGGAAGCCTTTCTCATTTGTTTAATGACCTATTTTGATTATTTCATTGGTTTTTGGATCGAGCCACCCCTTAGTGAGCTTTCCTCTCTGATTCCAGGTCATTGAAGACATCGAGTACCTGAAGTTTGACAAGGGGCCGTGGTTGGAGCAAGATGATGTTTCTTTCCATCACTTGAGACTTTAGTAAGTGTGATGTCATCCAGCCTCAGAGCAATTCTTGGTCAAAGCCATGAGTTTTTAAAGGTGGGGTTATATTTTGTAATACTGGTGCTTGGCACTGCAATGTGGTGTGGCATTTTTGCTGCAAGAGGCTCCAGACAAAGTGTGGTTTTTGTCAAAAATCCTTGTCTGCCCGGTTGGATGTGAAGAGCTCAGACTCAGACAGTGCAGAGTGCCTTGTTGGAATAGAATTTAATTTGATTTTAATAATTCTTTGTAAGTGTACCATGTTTATTTGTCAGCTTTCTTTATATAAAATATAAATATTTATATACTTATATAAAGAATATATCTGCACTTGTAAGTCTGTTAATACCTGAAGAAGTGAGACGGGCTCTCCATTTTGCTGCAGCTTCATCTTCAGATTGAATGTGCAGGTGGGAATTTCAGTATAGTTACATTTTTAACACAAAATTTAAGAGTTACATTGTTTTCATTATTTTTTGGTCGTCTCACGGGTTAATAGAAACACAGGGATTTTTAAATTGGATATTTGCCCCTAAGTTTGTGTCTTTGTGGCAGGCATTGGAGTAGCAAGTTAAACTTTTTTTCCAGACTTCTTGTATCTCTTGCGTTTTACTTTTCTGTGGTGTTACTTCAAATACCTCTGAAAAATTAGAGATAATGCTCCTTTCTTCTGTTTTTGTATCAAGGAGTGAAGGCAGATTGCAGAAGAGCAGTGCTGGGTGGTGTCTGAGAGGAAAAAGTCATGATTTGGGTGCATTTTCTGTATCAAAGATGAAGTTTCTTTGTGTAGTAATTGGAGAATAACATCTGGTGACTGCAAAATACTCACGATCAGATTTCCTTTGAAAGAGGACATAGGTGGCTTGTTTTCCTCTAGCTCCACTCTAGTGCAGGTATTAAGAAAGGATTTTTAATCGTGGTGAGTAGGAAGGAGTTGAAGGAAACCTTACGATTAGAGCAATGTGTTAAGATATTGCCTGAAAATTCTATTTCACACTTTAGAAGGGAATAAATTGCTGTAAGGACTCAATTTTTCATTGTACCCTGGAGGAGGGTGAGAGAGTCTCCTGCACAAGGCTCTTACCACTGTAGATAATATGAAATGATTTCTTCTTTTGGGAAGAAATTTTGGAAGTTTCTGTTTTGGGAAGCGGTTTCTGCGCAGGTTCCCGGTGCCTGCCCGTGTGCCGGCCCATGCTGCCCTCTCCTGGGTGTTCTGGGAGATCCCAGCAGCTGTCCGGGATCGTTCCTGCTGGAAAAGCCCCTGGGATCCTCGGGTCCAGCCTTCCTGCCGGGCCCACTGCGAGCCCCAGTGCCCCAGCCACACGGCTTTGGAAGGCTTTCAGGGACAGCGATTCCAGCTTCGGCAGCCTGTTCCAGCTCCTGACCCCCTTCCAGCGGGGAAATCTCCCCGAAGCGCAGGTTCCCGGTGCCTGCTGTTTCCACTCGAGGTTCTGCTCTGCTTGGTTTTCCATCTGCAGGTGCTTCCTCCTCTGAGCTCCCCGCTCCTGGGGCCGTGTGCTGTTCCCTTCCACCCCCGGCTTGTACCAGCGTGCCTGGGACGGCTGAGCAGGGCTGAGGAGAACCTCTTTATTGCACTCAAACAGGGTCTAATGCACGGGAACCCCAGCGGGGCCCCCGAGTGATTGATGCAAATCAGCCGGCTAATCAACCCGGTGAGCCGCACCCATGGGCAATCAGTTGCATAAGGATCCCTTTTATCTCCCTGCCGTGCCCTTAAGTGCTCTCCCCTGCCCTGGCAGCGTGCTTGTGGGATCTTGGGAAAAGGTTAGAAAGGGCTGCGTTCGTGGCTGGAAGCTGGAGGGGCCTCCCAGAGGATGCTCTTCACATCTTCCCTTCCTTTCCAGGTGCCGAGCCCTGCAGGAACCGATCTGACTGTTTAAATGTCTCGGGAAGCTCCTCTGCTGTCACTGCGCTGTCTCAGCCGTGTTTTTACCCGGGCCCTTCCCAATGCCGTCTGTCTGTCCTCACACATTGCAGAATGAATCCCGTTTGGGATGAAGAGCTGCAGGCTGTGTAACCTTGCCTGTGTTGTTTATCAGCTCGTGGGGGGAACTTGCTGCACTTGTTGCACCGGGCGAGTGCACAGCTGGATCTGATCTGTCCCTGCAGCTCCTTCAGAGCCTGGGAGAGGCACAGAGGAGAGCTGGGAGTGCGGGACAGGGACCCTGCAGCTCTGCTCCCGCCTGAACTTTTGCTTAGCAAAGGGAAGAAGTGTCCCTGTTTAAATGTCTGATTGCAAACAGCAGGACTAGAGGGGTGTTGGACCTGGCTTTGAAACTTCTGTCACGGAGACTCCGAGAATCTCATGAGCTATTAATTGTAAAACTTCTGGCACTGTAAAAAACCTGTTTTCTTTAGTGCCTTGGTTCTCTCTTCATCATAAAACCGTAAAATCCCAGAATGGTTTGGGTTGGAAGGGACTTTAAAGCCCATCTCATCCCTCCCCTTGCCGTGGGCAGGGACAACTTCCACTAGACCGGGTTGCTCCAAGCTCTGTCCACCCCAACTTTTTGCTTCAGTTGGAACACTTTTTTTGTGATTTCCTCTTTGCAGTGGCTTTTCCAGGTTTGAAGTGCTGTTGTTGCACCTCCTCCCCTTTTTTTGAAGACCTGCTTTTTTGGAAAATGTTTTTTTTTTTTTGTTCTTGATGTTGATGATGGTGAGTGTTTGCTCACCAAGGGAGTGGCTGTGCCTCACCCTGGCCATGCCATACGTGCTCTGCCTGGCCAAATGAGGGAGGTGGAGTGCCTTTGGCAGAAGGAGGAAAATTAATTTCATGTATCGATGTAGAATTTATCTTGAATGGTTTTGTGGTGTTGGCTCTTAGGCCAGCGAATGCTTTCAGGTCTCTCTTGTCACTTGAGTTTTTGTGGCTGTGCCAACATCAGGTGTTGAGAAATCACAGCCCAGGCTATGCAGACTCAGAGTTTTGTTTTTTTTTTCTTTGTTGGGTTGCCTGGTTTATGTTTTTGTAACCAGTCTCCTTCCCTTAGCCCACCTTGCACCTTTGGCAGGGCTCATCAGACTCTGATGTTCATGGTGTGTGTCCTGCTGTGAGCTGCCTGCGAGGGAAGCAGGAATTCCTCCTCTGAAAAGAGGCAGGAATGTGTCAATCCTGATGCTTCTGCTCGTGCACCTTGTGCTGGATAAAGTGTGTGTAATAGGTGCTTTTGGAGAAGAGATGAGTTACCCATTGGTGTAGGGCACTTCCAGGTGGGATTCCTGTGGAAGAGCCATAGTTAAGAGGGTTATGTGAGCTAAAATTTGATGTTCCTAAAGTCTTGGGACCATGCAGTCACTTACATGCTCTCAGTTCCTTTTCAAACACAACCTGATCTGGAAGGTAAAGGTGCTGCATGCTGGGACCTCCTTCAGGAAAGTTTGGTAAAGTGTCAGAAAAGAATAGATAGTGATAATTTTCTGCTGGGGGAGAGAGAAAAAACGAAAGAAACATAAAAGGTGCCTGTAAATGCTTCCTGCTGAGCAGGGAATTAGTCCTGGCAAGCGGCTGTGGTTTTGTGGTTAGACATTGTTGTGGCAGGTGTCTTTGGGTGTGCTTTTGCTTAGTATTCCAAATTATTTCTGAAGGTGCAGAGCTGAACCTGGAGAAGCCATCAGTAGCTTTCATTATTTTCTTGTGCAAAGAAGTTTTGGGAGCAGCAGGTTTGTCATTTGGCCCTTAACTAAAATTAACTGTGCCTGGGAGTTGTCCTCTCCAAATGGCCACTTGGCTGAGATTCAGGAGGGGATGGATTCACTGCAGAGTGGATGACCACAAAACCTGATTTCTATGTGTGGAGTTATGCTTTAAATGTGCCTGGACTCACTTTTGTGCCTTCCAGCATGTGAAATACGCATTCAATGGTGTTAAAGTTAAATAATGCTGCAGTTTATAGGAAGCATCTTTGGTGTTGATCCTGACCTTGGAAAAAGGCATTTATCTTCACCTTCTCCCATCTGAACTTTGACTGGATTATTGTATTGCCTTACAAATCTGTCTGAAGTAGGATAATTTACAGCGTGAATATCAGGGTATGTTAGCAAACCAGTTCACTAGTTGAAACTTCAGAATCTATGATCCAGGGGTAAAAATAATTGCTTAAAGATGATGAACTTTGCTTTGCTCAGGGCACGTGCTTGATGTGCATGTCCGCATTTGCAGGGAAACATAATTGGCTTAAACCACCCAAATTGCAGCGTTTCTGGTGTTGGATTTGGGGTTTGGTCAGTGCTGCCTGGAAAGGGATGTGCTTTTGCCAGCCACGTGCAGGTGGCACTGTCGGCCTGTGGATAACCACGGGCAGCAGGAGGCTTTCTAGCAGTTTCTCAGGCGTTTTAAAGTGGGGTGTCTGAAGTGCTGGTGCTGTGCAGAGTGCATTGGTGGTGGATCCTGAGATCCATCACTGGAGCTGCTGCAGCAGCCTTCCTCCAGGTATTCCCAGGCAGGATGCTGGAAGCACTGCCTCCATGCTGATCCGTTTGGGATGGGAATTTAGCAAGGTAGTGTGCGGCATTCATAAAGCCACTGGTTTTTACACTGCTTGTATAGAAAGCAAAAAAGCCAAAGGGGATTCATGGAGAAGGCTCCCAGGAATGATGGAGCATGTCCAAGGAGGAAAAACCTGGGTGGGGAAATGAAGAAGCAGGAAGTTGGAGCAAGAGCAAACTGGAGGCAAGGATGGGGGGCAATACATCCTGGGTTTGTGAGGAAAAGGATAAATGTTTGGAAAACAGCCCAAACCTTTGGAACTTTTATTTAACAGAAAAGTAGTTCTTTTATCATAGGATGATGATTATGAATCACAGAATGGTTTGGGTTGGAAAGGACCTTAAAGCTCATCCCACCCCACCCCTGCCATGGGCAGGGACACCTTCACTGCACCAGGTTGCTCCATCCAGCTTGGCTCGGGACATTTCCAGGGATGGGGCAGCCACAGCTTCTCTGGGTACAATATTTGGCCGTTGTTGTTGCTGGGGCAGGATGTGGAGTAACTGCTCCTTTTCCCCTCAGTGTCCAGGACAAGGCTGGAGTGCTGGACTCCGTGTCCATCCCGAGCTTCATTCCCGAGATCACCATCGGCGGCTCCGAGTACGACAAGATCTACTATGAGTACCGAGGGGTGAGTGCTGCTGGGACAGCCAGGGGACAGCCAGGGGGCATGGCCAGGGTGCTCCTGGCTGCTGGGGACAGCCAGGGGACACGGCCAGGGTGCTCCTGGCTGCTGGGACAGCCAGGGGACATGGCCAGGGTGCTTCTGGCTGCTGGGGACAGCCAGGGGACACGGCCAGAGTGCTCCTGGCTGCTGGGGACAGCCAGGGGACATGGCCAGGGTGCTCCTGGCTGCTGGGGATGGCTGGGGGCATGGCCAGGGTGCTCCTCGCTGCTGGGAATGTCCTGCCTGCCACCCTCCTGCCCATTGCTATGGTAACTTGTGCATTTTGCCCAAATCCCCACCTTTTTTGAGGTCTAGCTTCCCCCCAAGAGGAATAACGAAGCAAATGGTTTGTTTCATAAGCTGATTTTCTTTCCTTTTTTTTTTTTTTTTTTTTTTTTTTTTTGTAGTGTACTNTTTTTTTTTTTTTTTGATCTTTAGATGTGGACTAAAGGATAAATGGTTTTCATTTGTTTCTGTTTCGCGTGCCCTGATGAGTCTGTGACCTCTGAAATCTAAAATAATCCCTTAAGTCAAACAAGAAAATTGGAAACCCATGGCGAGTCGTTATCGAATGCTGAGGGAGGGGGTGTTTTTTCTGAGGAGGAATGAATGCTGCCTCGCTTCCCCAAAGTGCTGTTGCTTTAAATAGAGTGTTTCTGCACGTGGGCACGCGTCCAAAGCCTGTTGTGCCCAGCGCTCTCGTACACCTCATGCAGGCTCCCACACAGGGTTTTAATTAGCTCCTGCCTTGCTGCTTCTGGAGACAGCAGCTTCCAATCCCCCCGCAGCTCTGCCCTGGTGCTGCTCCCTGGTTCCCTGGCATGGGGTCCTCTCCCCCCACACGGGGCTTGCCCAAGGCCCAGCTATTGGAGAAGCTCGTTAGGGAAGTTGTGGAGCTGATGATAATTAATACCGAATGGCCAAAGTTACAGGTGAGCCTCTGTTTTCCAGTTGGGTAGAAATCTTCCCTGCCACTGCATCTTATTATTTTCCAAATACTCTTGAAGACAAAAGGAGGAATATACAATATAAATTGTTAGAAACCATGATTTGCATAATCCAAACACTACCATTTTTCTTTTCCTGGTAGTATATGGTCTCTTACTGAAATTAAAATGTAAGCTACAGATTTATGGACTTATTTGGAAACTGAACTACCAGTGTTTTCTTCTAGAACAGACAGAATATTCCACATAATTTGTTCCTCCTCGTCTGGCTGTGTAGTGGAGAGGCTCCTGGGTTCACACCGTTCTGCCTCATTTGAGATGTGACCTTTCCAGCTTGTAAAAGGGGCTAAAGCTAAAGGTTAAAGCAGCAGAAAGCATCTGAGGTTGTCTAATGGGTTTGAAAACTCCCTGGTCCAGCCGAGAATTTTCTCTCAGGATTTCCTCCTCCTTGCTGTCACATTCTGAAATCCAGGACTTCAAGCTCGGGCTCAGGGTTTTTGGAGCCCTTCCCTCCGAGAGCCGCCTGTGCTGTGCAGCACAGATTTGAGCAGGATCTGCTGCATGACTCGTCTCCAGCACACAGCATCCATCTGCACTGCCAGTGCCTTTCTTCCCCGAGATGAGAGGGCTTTTTTTGGGCTGAGATGTCCCTTTGCAGCGGAGCTGGGAATTACTGAGGCTGCCTGACACACAGCTAGATGTGACCTCGGTGCTGTGTGCTGAGAGCCAGGGGTGGGACTTCTGAAAGCCTTTTTTTCTCTGGCTGTACAGCAGCACGTCCCTCTTTGTGCTGGCGAGGAGCTGAGAATGTCCTGGCTCATCCAGTAACTGGCTGCCAGGAGAAGTTTGTGCCTTGCCTTGCAGATGTAGCAAAGGGATGCTTAGGAGCTGGAATGCGGGTACCTGGGAAGGAAAGCTGTTCTCTTGGATTGCTCTGCTCCATGCCAGTTAGTTGACAGCTGAAGCTGAGCAAAAAAACCATTGCCAAAATATAATCTCCCTTCTGCAGCCTTGTTTGTAGGCCCTGATTCAGGAAAGTGCTGTGGAAAGTGATAATGTCCTTTGGAATCGGGAGGAGTTACTCGTTTCAGGAACTATTCTGTTAAATTTAGGCTACACAAATACTCTGTTTCTCTCTCCTGAATGCTTGGATACTTGTAATCCTTCGGTGGCGTACAGGGATGGTGCACAATGCAAAAGATGCTGAGTTTTCCTGTTTTCCATCAGCTACTGGAAGGGGAAGCACCAAGCCAGCCCCACCTGCTGTTTTTATGTTCTGAGGATTGCATTCTTTGTGCTGAAACTTTGAAGATCTGGGTTTTTTTTTTTTTACCTTCCAACTTTGTTTAGCAAATGAAGGGCTGAGTTTTTTTTTCTCAGGCAAGGCTCCTGTGCAGAGGTGATCCAGCAAGAGGCCAACCAGCACAGGCACAGAGAGCACAGATGAGCTTCCAGACACTCAGGTTTGGGCTGGGAGGTTTTTGGGTCTGTAAAGAGGGAATCACAAGCCCCTGCCTTGCCCGTGTCTGTGCAGGGACGGTCACAGCTGTGCTGCCACTTTGGCCTTTGAAGATAAAGGGTTTAGGCTCACGTGACTTGTAAGTAAAGGCTTAATTATGGGATAATTACAGAAGTTTAACTTTTCCTTGTGGGAAATGTGTGCTTTTAAAGTTGGCATAATGATGTTTACCACATAAATACAATGATTTGCGTAGGGGATTTTTTCCCCCTGTAACTACTCATAAGTCCTTGATCTCTCCAATAGGCAGCAAACTGCTGTGCTTTTCAGCGTTCCTTGCACACAATTTATGCTGCCTAATAATGGTGGTTTTCAGGGATTTACAAATTCCAGGCAGAAGCTGGGTTTTGTTCAAAATATTCATTAGAAGCAACCAAGAAGGAGGAGGGAACAGTCTTCAGAGTTCAAGATTTTAGTACGTGTGCTTTTCCACGAAATAATGAGGTGGCCACATACAGTTCTGAATACTCGAAACTCACTTTTTTTAAATGTATCTCCTCTAAATTTCTTCTGTAAGGGTTCTTTTCATGTGTGAGGAGGTGGCTTTCTGCAGCCTTCTTATACCATAAAGTCCTCTGGCAGGGTCCAGCAGTTCTGCTCAGGCATTCAGAAACTTCTGAGGACGCTTTTCTGGCAAGGGAGAAGCAACCTTTCCGTCAGGTTCTGTAGATCAGAGATAAGCATGCTCATTCTTCAGGGAAGCAACATTATTTTAGGAGCTGTCAGACTAGTAAAGGCTTGACTACCCTTTTTCTTTTTCCCTAACAACTGCTGTATCTCTGTGCCTTTCTTCCAAGTGCACACAATCCCCAGGGATAATGCTCCAAACTCCGTGTGTGCCCTGCGAAGCTGGAGAGCTGGAGCACTTAGGCAGATGTGTTTGCAGTGAAGATGAAAACAAATGGCTCTGTTTAATGGAATCAGTGTACTTAAATAATGTGCTGATGTACTTCACACTCCTGCTGCATCTCCTGGAGTGGGGAAAAACAGCTTCTTTGACGTGCGTGTGCTTTTCTGTGTACATAAAAGTGCAGCTGTTTGCTGGAATTCAGAGAATCAAAGAATCACAGAACGCTTTGAGTTGGAAGGGGCCTTAAAACTCATCTCATTCCCACCCCCTGCCAGGGGCAGGGACACCTTCCACTCTCCCAGGTTGCTCCAAGCCCCAATGTCCAACCTGACCTTGAGCACTTCCAGGGATCCAGGGGCAGCCACAGCTTCTCTGGGCACCCTGTGCCAGGGCCTCCCACCCTCATGGGAAGGATTTCTTCCTAATATCCCATCTAACCCTGCCCTCTGGCAGTGTGAGGCGATTCTTCCTTGTCCTGTCTTCCACCTTCTATGCCATGGAAAGGTGAGAGAAGGCTCTCATTTTGTTCCCCCCTCTGTTTTCCTTGGTGGAAGGCTGCTTTTGGAATATAGGGGTGCTGAGCATGAGGCAAGGAAAGCTGGAGCAGATCGAAGACCTGGCTACTGCTGTGAGGGGCAATCCTGCTCCTTCCACAGCAGCTGCACAGCTCAGCTGCCTTGCCAAGCTTCATCTTTGTACCCTGCTCCTCATCCTCCTCCCTCCTGCCCCAGGGCGTGGGGATGTGTGGCTGGCAGTGCCCGCAGTCCTGTGGAGCAGCAAGTGGAGGAGAGGGAACAGGATGGAGGGGAAAGGAATCCCACACTCTTTTCCCAGGCTTTTGGTTGCTCTTTTCCGTCAGGAGGCAGCCTTAGGAGAGGAAATCCTCCAGTGAGCAGTGTCGGCCGTGCCTCCCGTTTTGGGGTGGTTGCAGGGCGGTAGCTTTGGGTGATGGGAGGTGATCCTGCAGCACGAGTCAGCTCTGTCCCTCACCCCAGCACTGAGAGTGCTGAGAGCACGTGTTTGCAGTGGGAGCTCCCAGCCAGCCCCAAAGGGAGGGCGTTCAGGGAAGGCTCCCCAGCTCTGGGGTGGCCCAGGAGCAGCCCTGGCCCTTCCGGGCAGCTGTGGGGCTGAGGGTGGCCGCTGGCAAGCGGGGGGTTAACAGGGCCCTTAGCTCCCCATCTCTGCTGAGAGGGCAGGGAACTCCTCACGTTAAAATCTCCTGAAAGAGCTACAGAAGGAATACCTGAGCTTTCAGAAAGCCAGAGTCTGGATCAACAACAGGATCAGCTGTTGCCTTTGCAGGAGCAGGGAGCTTAGGATATCTTCCTTCTCCATGTTTGTGATCGTTGCCATAGCTGCTGCCTTTGATAGAACCTTCTGTTTTCTCTCTCCTGCCATTTTTTCTTGGCTTGGTGAAGTTTTCGTTCTTTTTAGGATCAAGATCTCCTTTCCTAATTCTGTTTTAAAGGAGGTGTTTGACAGCTGTAATGCCCAGCCCTGTCTGCTGTTGAATCCAGGAAGGAATGAAAGCAGACACACAATAAATTAGAAAAGGCTTCATTTAAGGTTTCTTTTTTTTTTCTGTTTTATCTCTGCAAAAGTATTTTTAGCCCTTTCTAAAGTAACAAGATGTTGCCTGGCTAGGTATCAGTAAGACCAAAAGAGCCTGAGGAATAACAGAAGCCTGGGAATGACAGAGTTGTTCCTGAGGGGGTACCTGGATCTACTTCTCTTCCCACCTTCTTGCTTCTCCTCTGCTCTCACCAGTCTTGTCCCTATGGAGAGAGTGTGAGAGCAGCCCCTCTTTAGGAACGGACAGCTTCTCCCCCTGAAAAATACCATGGACAGTTGGCAGGGATATCTATCCCAGAAATAGTAGGGAAGGAGCCTGACAGACCTTGGGACTGTCTCAAGTCTTGGTCTTGGGGATTGTGTCTGTTTTATTTTGGGTGATGGCCCCTGCTGTCCCAGGCACTGGGTACCTCTGTAAATCAAAAAGATAATCAAATCCCACTGGCATTAAAGTAATTCATTTTCAACTTGATCATCTGTGCCTGTGAAAGGAAACATGTTTTTATGTGGGAGCACATCCCCCTTTCCCAAACCCCTCTCAGTCCCATACCTGTGGAGGAATGTGATCCCCAGGGTAGATCTCTGTGAAATTAAAATTAATTGGAATATAATTTAATGGAGGGGTAACATCTCCGTGGGTCTTACGCCGTGAAGTAGAGTCAGTTTGAGGTGTTTAACTGTGCTGTGTGGCTTGGATTAGTTCCTTGGCTTTTCCCTGCACTCTCTGGTGGATAACTGATCCTCTTACGGGCACTTCTCTTTCCAAAGGATTTTTATTGTCCTATTTTTGAATGAATGAATGAATGAAGGGCAGGACAGCAGTCATTGAACAGTTCCAGCAAACTGGGATTGTTTTAGCCTCAATTCAGTGAAACTTTTGGATGCTCATGTTTTTTGGGCTGTCAGGGATGTTAAGAGCACTGAGGGTTTTGTTTGAGAAAGGAATGGCAGGAGGAAAGCTGTAACAAACACCTGTCCGTGCCACGCACGCCTCGGATGTGTGTCTGGGGGGGAAATCGCTCCCCTTCCCCACTTTAACTGATGCTCTGGAGCTCAGGATGGTTGGGGTTGGAGAAGATCATTGGGTCCAGCTTAAACCCAGCACTGCCAAGGCCACCACCAGCCCGTGTCCCCAGGTGCCACATCCACATGGCTTTTAAATCCCTCCAGGGACAGGGACTCCTGGGCAGCCTGTGCTGAGGGTGACAGCCCTTTCCGTGAAGAATTTTTTTCCCTAATACCCCGTTTCAATGTCCCTTGATGCATCTTGAGGCCGTTTCCTCTTGTCACTTGGCAGGAGAGGCCGACCTCACCTGGCTACAGCCTCCTTTTGTGTAGCTGTAGGGAGGAACCAAAGCAGGAGTAATAAGGAGCAGGCAGGAACCAAACCCTCCCAGAATCCAGCCACTATCTGAAGCTCCACGTTCCTAGATTCTCTCAGCTTTCAGCTGTGTGCCTACAACACTGCCAGCCCTTTGGAAGCAGGATTTCTCCTGTAAGGAGCAGTCATCTGCTCCCAGCAGTGATGGAAGGGGCTGTTGTTATGGCTGTTCTAAACAGCCACTGAAGGATGAGGTTGGGATATTGATGAATGAGCCCGAGCTCGCAGAGTAATGACTCTGCTTTTAAGTGCTCTTTGATCAGTGCTGCTCCAAGCAGGCTATTTATAGAGCTCCTGGAGCTGTGGAGCCCAGCCATCAGCTGGAATAGAAGGCAAAAACGAGAATTCTTTTTGTTCCCCAAAGGCTGGGAAACAGGGCAGGCTCCTAAACAACCTTTCCAGGTGGCTAGAGCTCTCCAGAGCTCTACCTGCGAGTGCCTGGTGCGGAATGATCCCCAGCAAGCAGCTGGCTGGAGCTGCTTGCTGCTCCTCCACAGCCTCTGCCACTTTATAGGGCTTTTCATCATGTTTATAGTTTTGACAGGCACTCCTGTGGCAGGTTCTTAATTTAACTGATGAGACGCTCTTGTTTTCATCTCTTTTCCTAATGCTCTTTTAAAGTTGAGCAGTTTGATGCCTTTGAGCTGGCTCTACGTTTGGGTACAGCTCATTTCAGGAGTTTCATGCTCTGTGTGGTGGATTTTATCACATCCCTCTGGAAATAATCCTCGCTGCCAACTTTCGGGCTCTGTGCAGTGTAATGCAGCAGGCCAAGGCTTCATTCTCACTCAATTTCCATGGAGTGGAAAAATCTGTTCCTTGGTGACCCGGCAGGAGCTCAGCCTTGCCTCCTGCTGCAGGGATGTGGGGAGCTCTTGGGGCTGCCGGGTGGGATCTCTGTTACCATAAAATCCTGGAATGGGTTGCCTTGGAAGGGACCTTAAAGCTCATCTCACTCCCCCTGCCGTGGGCAGGAACGCCTTCCACTATCCCAGGGTGCTCCAGCCTGGCCTGGGACACTGCCAGGGAGCGTGTCCTGCAAGAGAAGGTGAATATTCAGTCCCCCTCTGTTGTCTCAGCTGCTGGCAAGCCCCATAGAGCTTTTTCCTATCTCCTTTCCATCATCTCTTGCAGCCAGACTGCCCAGCCTGGACAAACCCAGCAGCCTCAGGGCTGGTTCCTGATTCCCATCCCTGCCCTTGTGCTGGCCTAGAGCAGCCTGGGGATTTCAGCTGGGTGCCCTTTGGAGCACCAGCCTAAGCAGAAGCAGCACATCCTACCCCTTGCCCTGCATCCCCACATCTTCCCTGGTGCTCCTGCCACTCCTCTCTGCAGAATCCTGCCCTGTTCCAAAGCGTGCAGCTCCTTTACTGCAGTCACAGCCGTGAAATGTGGGATTTGAAGAGCACAGTTTTGGGAAGTGCTCTGTGTCACTTGTGCAGCTTGTGCACAGAACATCAATTCCCATCCTCCTGCTTCCTAGGTAATATGGGACTTGTTTACTCTGCTTCCCTCTTCCCTTTTTTTTTTTCCTTTGGCCATTTTGGAAGCTTAGCTGTAACAAATCCCCGAAGTCTCCTGCCTTTGCCAAGGCCCACTGTGAATGATGGAGTTAGGGATGAATACTTATTATAACACTTGCTTTGATGTCTTGCATGTCTTTAACTAAAGGCACACAGGGAATTTGTTTTGGACAATGAATTTGAGTTCTGTTGGGATTGATATTGTAGCTTTTTCAAGAGGGCAGATGTACCCAGAAACAAAACTGTAAACTCCTGTATTTTCCCAGAGAGCTCCTGTTGCTTTAATAATCTACTTATCTGGGAATCTCTTCAAGTATCAAAGGGCCAATTATGTGCTGCCTGGAGAGGACCAAGGAGAGCTGTTTTTGTGTCACAGGCTGGTCACAGCAGGTCTCATGTCCTCCCTGGCTCGCTGCTGGAAATCCGTGGGGCAGAGATAGTAATCCTTTATTTTCATCTCCCATCCCCTCTTTGCTCAGTGGGGGGAACTCTCAACAGGACTGTGTGGTTTCTGCTGATGTTTAGACAAGACTTTAATTGAAAAACCTCAGAAAAACTGATCACAAATGGTTTGTGACAAGGCAGGGTGGGGAGTGACTCACGGAGGAGGTCAGGTCTTCTGTTAGCTTGATTTTTAGGGAGGGAAGTGTCTTGGTTTTTGACATTCAAGTGAATATAAACACAGCTCCCCTTCCTCAAAACAACAGGCTTCATCTTTTATTAAATAGCTCATTTTTGCGGGCTGAGTACAGATTTTATCAAGACTGCATCTTGCTTCTCTCTGCAGGGGCAGCTCTCTCCAACAGGATACTCTTACATGTTTTTTTGGAGAGGAAAAATCCTCGGGACAAGTCTGGGGTCTTGTGTGAAACCAGTGTTTGTGTGGAGACAGAGCAGATGATCTGTGCTTAATTATTGGGAGAGGCTGCCAGCAGATAGCTTATTTTTAAAGGAAGAGTTTTATTACAGCATCTTTGCTGGCTTCAGCCTTTCTCACCAAACTCTTTGGCTTTTTTCCTGGTGCCTTGCTTCTGGGGTCCAGTATTCTGCAGCTCAAAGGCGTTCTGCTCTTCTTCATTCCTGGAGGTAGGAATAGATGTTCTGGAGATGGACTCTGCTTTTGGAACTGGGATCTCACCACCTCTGGCATTCCAGGTTGTGGTCAGTACCTTCCAAAGGGTGCTGCTTCAGCACTGACACTCACAGGCTGTTGCTTAGGTCCCAGGGTACCCTTGAAATTTGGGTAAAGGCTTCAAAAATCTTTGGGTTTTTCCATCAAAAAGTGGTTCCTGGCTTTGCTGATGAAGGCAGGCAGATACTACTTTTGCTTTAATGAAGTTAAGTTCAGCTCTTGAAGGCTAAATCTGCAGTTTCATTTGAACGGTTTAATTTAACGTGGTAATTAACTCAGTATCTCATGCATGAAGTATTTCATATATTTAATAACGTGTGTGCCTATTTTGGAATGAGATTCAGTTCCTCTCCTCCATGGTGCAATTAGGGGAGCCATCTCTCTCAGGCTGGCAGGAGCTGGATGAACCCAGGTGGAATGTGGTGCTGGGATCATTGGCCTCATTTTCACACATTGATTATGACACAGAGGTTTTTGCAGGCCCTCCTTCAGCTGCACAGCTCAGTCTTTTCCAGGAGGCTGATTTTTCTGTAAGTTTTATCATTGCAACGTACAAGCAGTGTTCTGTGCTCTGTAGATCCCATAAGGAGCTTCAGGAGTTTCTGTGGGGAGTGCCAAGAGTTGTGACTGAGCTTTCTGCTTCCTCTAGCTCTCTGGGCGCCAGTACCGGCCAGGCTACAACGCTGACGCTGGGGACAAGTGGATCTGGCTGAAATGAAAGCCCTTCCTGCTGCAGCCCTGGCCCTGGCCAGGAGGGACCACGGCACCTGAGGCAAGAGGAGCCACGTCCAGTGCACCTGCTCCACGTCACTCGTGTGGCACCGAGGAAACGCTGCTTAAATCATCTCCAGCACAAGGGAGCAGACGAGTCCCAGAAGGAAAACCACTTTATTCTGGTTTGTTTTTCCCTGAGGAGCTCAGGGATGTTGGATAGTCAGCGGGGGGGATAGCCAAGTGAGCTGGGGCAGGCTTAACATCAGAGCTGGACCTCCTCTTCCTCAAGACTGTGGCACATTATTATCCAGGATTATTGTTGTTCTGCTGATTCAAGAGAAATTAAACCTGTACCCTCCTGGCTCTCACAAAGTTAATTTCTTGCTCTGTCACGCGTGGTGTTTTATGAGGTTCATTAGAAGCAGCAACATGTTCTGAAAGGCATTGACTGGACCTCAGCAAAGCATAAGAAGTTCACTGAGAGATGGAAATAAGTGATCTCAATTCATACAGCAAAAATCTCTGCTTAAAATTATAAAAAATAGTCAAAATAATTGCCAGCAGTTGTACTCACAGCTTCTTGCTTTGATTCCACTATAGAGCCAAATGTTTGTTGGGTATAAAAGACAAGTGTAAGTATTATTTTTGCAAGTCCCTGAAAGTCCAAGTTGGAGGGTTTTTTTTTTAAAAAGAAATGATTCATTTGGTATTAGTTAGTCACAGAAATGAGGCACCTTGGCATTGGTTCAAGCAACGCTGTCCAGATTTAGGCTGCAGTTAATTTTGCATTTCCAGCACGGGGCTCGCTGCTTCAGTCACTGAGGAGAAGTGCTGCCAGGCATCCCAGAATTTAGGGCAGTGCCTTGGGATGAAGCAGCCAAGCCTCGCTCGTGCCCCTTCCCGTATCAAAACCAGGATGAAAAGAGTCCTGTAACGAGAGCCTTGGGGGCCTGGTGAGATGCTGGATGAAGGAGCAGTGGGACAGAAACGTGGCTCTTTTTGCTGAGCCTGGAGCTCTTTGTTTCCACGTTTTATGCCTCATCCACGTGTCCTCCGGGAAGGGATGCCTGAATCCCTCAGGACCCGCAGGCAGTGCAGTGGGATCCTGAGCGGTGTGAGCCTCCCTCCAGCTGCCCAGAGCACCATCTCCGGCTCTGAGGGGCGTGGGGATGAAAGGAACACCTGCTGTGGTTTTAGGATCCCTTTGGAGAGTGCAGCTCTGTCTGCACACGTGTCCTCCATCCCGGTGTTGCCGACTTCTCCGGGTGCTGGAATTCACTTGGCGGCGTGTGTGCAGCCTGAGGCCAGACCTGGAAGGGTGTTTTGTGCTGTGGGTAGAGCTGGGGAAGCTGCTGTGGGATGCTGTGGGGCTCACTGGGGTGCAGAGCAGCTTTAGGAGCCTTCCCCTCCTGCTCCACCAGCACAGAGGGCTGAGCTTTGGATGTAAAAGACTTTCATTCCAGTCAGGAAAAGCAATGCTGGCGAGCCCTGTGGTATGACAACATGCATCTGAGGCATACTTTTTTTTATTTTATTCAGGCTTTAACTCTGCTTTAAAACTGTTTATAACCTAAATCTGTGAAGGAAATAACTCTCTCCCCTTGCTGTAGGAAGGAGTGCTAGCTGTGTTTTTCTCTTCCCTCCTCTGTGTTTTTCTCTTCCCTCCTTCCCACTCCAACACCTCAAAAAAATCTCTCAGCAAACCAGCTGTAAAGATTTGGGTTTTGGAGGCTATGCTGTGCCAGTTGGATGGATCCATCTCCAGTTCTTGCTTAGATTGGAGAAGATAACGCGGCTCAAGTCCTCTCCGTGCTTCTGCGTAGGTGCACGTGTGAAACCATCTGCAGCCTGTCCTCTTATCCCAAATTCCCATTGCCTGGGGTTTGCCTCTTGCCTGTCATGTCCCGTGCTTGGCTCTGCCTGCTTTCCCAAGGCAGATTCCCTGGGGAAGGTCACATTTATGGGCAGAACTGCCAGCTTTCCCTGGGGCTCCGTTGGTCACTCCAGTTCAGCAATGAGCTCCTCGTTGGCTTCACTTTGCACGGGAGGGGATTTTTTTTTGAGGAGGTGAGTGAGGAGGTGAGTGACTGGTGCTTGTCCGTGCTGTCCCAGGATGTGCATGAAGAGCTTCCCCCTCAGCTGGGGCAGGCTGGGACCATCCAGGCTGTGGAGGTACCTGTGCAGGGCTGAGCTTCTCCGTGAGGAACTGGCTCCTCAGCAGTGACATCGAGCCCAGGGCTGCAGTTACGAGGTCCAGCAAATTTCTTCTTCCTCCTTCAAGATGAAACCCTGATGTTTAAATTACAGAACCACAGAATGGTTTGGGTTGGAAGGGACCTTGAAAGCCCATCCAGTGCCACCCCCTGCCATGGGCAGGGACACCTTCCCCTATCCCAGGCTGCTCCAAGCCCTGTCCAAGCTGGCCTGGAACACTTTCAGGGATCCAGGGGCAGCCACAGCTTCTCTGGGCAACACAATAGCAGAGAGGTTTGGATATTATCCCTGCTGCCTCAGTTCTGTTGTGCCCCTGCCACTGACAGAGGTTGGAATGAATCCCTTCAGTGGAAGAGCCTGCTGAGCAAGTGGAATTTAGGTGCACAACGAATCCCAGCTGGCCTCCAGTGCTGTTCACAGAAGCAAAATGAATCAGTTGTGCAGAAGTGAGTGGAAGCAACCAAAGCAGGGGGGAGGTGGGATGGCACAGTGTCACCTGAGGGGCTGCTCCCCAAAAATGGGCCTGTGCAGGTTTGGTGTGAGAACCCTAAAAGCCTAAAAGGTTCAGGGAGCTCTTGGAGGAAAAGGAGGTCTGGAAATCAAGGAAAAGGATGGACTCTCCTCCTTGGGGTGGCGTTCTGTTGACTTGCATGTCCTGTGAGGGTGACAGGAGATGGCAGCGTGAGGGAGGTGAAGCCCTGGCACAGAGGAGCTGTGGCTGCCCCGTCCCTGAAATGTGCAAGGCCAGGTTGGACGGGGCTTGGAGCAGCCTGGGGTGGTGGAAGGTGTCCCTGCCGTGGCAGGGGGACTGGAGCAGAGCTTTAAGGAGCCTCCCAGCTCAAACCATTCTGTGACTGTGTGATGCTGGCCAAAGCTCCTTGGGAGTGCCTGGCCCTGGGAGCTCCCATCCGTGTTGGCCAACGCTGATCCCATCTGCCAGCGTTGCTGCCTGTGATCCTGCTGAGCTCTTACACCTGGCACCGTGGGTGGCAGGCTGCCATGGAACTTGCTCTGGTTCCCAGCTTTGAGCCCTGTTTTGTGCCAAGCGCTCGTTCCCAGCGAGAGCAGGCCCGGCGCGTTGCCGTGCCGCGTAATTCCTCCGCAGGCGCTGGAGCCCCGCCTGGCTGCTGCTATCTGATGGGACCCCTCCTGCTGTGCCCTGCACCCTCCTGAGCACGGACTGCAGCTACAAATGAGACTCCAATTCGCCGTGCCTGAGAAAGCTTTGTCTCAATTAGCTCGGTGCTGAGCACCTTCAGGGGCAGCCGGGGCTGAAATCCGCGGCAGGCGCTGCTGTTCCCCCCGGGAGAGGCAGGCACTGCTCCTGGTTCCTCCAGCTGCTCCTGGAGCAGGGAGCATGGCTGGGGAGCCAGCTCCTGGGGCAGTAGTGCAGTGCTGGGGTGGCACAGCAGTGCCCCTCTGCAGAGCAGGGAGTGGGATTTACCGGGCTGCTGATGCACAGGTGCGCTCTCTTCTGCTTCCTCTCCTTGCCTGCAAGAAGGTGGCTGCTCCAAACGTTGCTGCTCGCTGTGGAAGCCAATTTCCTTTTTGGGAACCTAATGCTTCAATATGAAGCTCCCAGGAGAGTTTCTGGTGTGTAAAAGGAGTCGATGCATGCAAGAAAAAGCACAAAATGGTGCTAAGGTACAGCAGGCGTGGCCTGTGCAGCCCTGGCATGGCCCATGCCAGCTCTCAGGATGTTCCCATCGCCTCTGGGTGTTTTGGGAGACAAGGTTGATTGGTTTTATGTCACAAAAGGTGCGGGTGTCAGAAACTGGGCTGGGATTTGCCATGAGGAGAAGACTCCATTTGCTGCTTTTTGGGCTTTGGTTTCTCTGCTTACAGGAGAGACTCAAGGCTGAAGGAGGAAGGAACTTGATGAAATCCATTTCCACTTTTATCTTGGGATATGGGTGAAAATCAGGCTCCCATTGCCCTCAGTGGGCAGCTGAAGCGGTCCTGAAGTCAGGCTGGCACGGGCAGGGGCTGTACCTTCAGTGAGGAAGGGAAACCAAAGCCACCACGGGCTCTGAGGGGTCCCCAGTCCCCTATAACTTCTCCCTGAGCTGCTTGCTGTGAGCCAAGAGAACGGTGCAGGGAGGTGAGGGGCTCAGGAGCAAGGGATCAGAGCTGCTGCTGTGATTGCTGCTCCCTGGTTGTGAGCTGGTGCTGCGGGCAGGAGCAGGGGCGTGGGCAGACCCTCCTGGCAGTGCATGCGTGGCTTTGTCAGTGCAGTAACTCGGCAGATGGGGCCCTTGCTGCCCCCAGCAGTTCCCCGTGATGGCCCATGAAGGTGCTGCTCCCCAGGTGAGGGAGAGGAGCGGGGCTGCGGAGGAAGGCTGCGTTCAGCGCTGCGGGTTTGGCACGGCGCGCCAGGCCCTGGGCTCTCCTGGCACAGCCACCCCCATTTCTGCTGGCCGTGCTGATCTCCGTCCCACGGCCATTCCTGGGGTCCCTGTGGAGCTGGTTTTGCCTTCGCTGCCTGCCTGCAGGCGGCATTTTGGCAAGGAGGCAGCTTGAACTGGGCAGCACCCGCTTCCTCGGGGACCTCGGTGTCCGATGGGCTCCGCTGGCAGGAGCTTTCCTGGGCTGTGGAGGCAGCGAGGGGAAAACGACTTTGAGCCCCAACAAAGCCTTTTCCCGGTGTGCCCAGACAGCTGTGCCGGGCTCCAGCGGGATGCCCAGGCTTTCCCGGCACATCCCATTAGGTGGCAATGCAGCCTGTGCCTCTGAGCGGCCCCTGGAGCGGGGGGGACGGCACCGAGCAAGGGGCTGCGGCCTCTGAGGGGTGGGCTGGGCTGGGGCGGCCAAGGCTCCTCTTCCAGGTGTGGAAAGGGCTCTCGGATCTGTGCTTTCAACTCTGTTTTGGCTGCTGGCGCTCAGAAGGAGCCCGGGATTCCCACCCTTTGGCTGTCAGGTGCCCTGGATCGTACAGTGATGGCTGTGGCCATGCTTGGGCCAGCTCTGTCCCTCGCCTGGGCTACACAGGTTCTGTTTGCGAATCCTCCGGCCTCTGTGTCCACCCTGCTGTTCCCTGTTGCTTTATTCCGTGCCATTTCCAAGCAGGAGAAAGCACCCAGGTGGCACCAGGGCGAGAGGGACGCTCAGCACCTGCTCTGTGGTGACCGGCGAGCAGGACACCTCCTGCCCAGCCCGGGCTGCAGGCAGGACGAGGAAAGGCTGCTGCTCTCCCTGCTCCCTTTCCCTTTCCCAGGCCTGCAGAGGATGCAGACACCTGCACTGCCCGTGGCCACGGCGCTCCGGCTCTTGCTCCAGAGCCGCCCGGGTGAGTCAGGAGCCCACCTGGCCAGGGCTGGCCCGCAGCCAGGGGCTTCCCGGGCTGACCGCCGGGCCGGGCAGCAGCACTGCCCGGGCACCCGGCCGGGCAGCGCTGGGGGAGCGCCCGGTGCGTGGGTGGCAGCACGGGCACGGATCTCCAGCCGGAGCTGGGCTCAGAGCACGGGGCTGGAGGCTCCGCGGGTGCCCCGGCGTGGATCAGGGGTGCGCTGAACACTGCCGTGCCCGATGGGAGCCGTCCCCTCCTTGTCCTGAGCTCCAGAGGGTCGTGCCCCCGCAGCCTGCCTCGCCCTGGTTTAACTGGGATGGTATCTGGAAATGAGAGAGCGCTGGGGTCCGGAGCTCGGAACGGAGCAGCGTTCCACGGCACCCCAGCCAAGGGGAACGAAGCAATATTAAAGCGTGATATTTCATTGCTCTGTAATTAACTTCAGCTGCTTTCAAGCTGCAACAAATTACCCTCAAAGCCCGTTTTTGTACCGAGGAGAACTTTGAACTGCGTTCGCAGCCCTTGTGCCTGGGAGGGAGCGGGGAGGCCGCTCCTGCTGTCTGTGGCTGCAGCTCCGTGTGTGGTTTGGGACCAGCCCCGGGCCGGCTGTGCCAGGCTGCCGTGTGAGCACAGGCAGAGGTGCCGGGCTGGGAATGGCACTAACCCTGCCAGGGGCTGGCATTAACCCTGCCCGGGACAGCCCCGGGCGCGGGAAACCACCGCGGCATCCCGGGAGAGCCTTTGCCTCCACCCTGAGAGCCTTCTCCGCTGGGATGGGGCCTGCTGCGCCCGAGGCTTTCGATGCATGCTGCCGTCCCAAGGTCTTCCCAAAATACCGCGGGCAGGTTAATCCAGGGCCTGGAACTTCAGCCAGCTTATTGGAGAGAAAATTCAGCTCAGCTGCTAGAAGGCAGCAGCCTGCTTCAGCAAAGATCTGATGGTTTTTGGGAGCCACTGCTGCCCCTGAGTGGCTCAAAATGCAGCTCTGCGTTTCCCAGCAGGACCCCTCCTGCTCCAGCTCCAAATTCCTTGGAGCAGACGCTTGTTTGTGTTTACTCTGCATCTCCTGTCTCAGCAGGATCCATGGAGATGGGCCTGTGCAGCCCAGGCCTGGGAAGGTGGCACAGGCTCCTGCCACACATGGCCTGGCCGCTGCCAGATTTCCAGGCAGAGGCTCTGCCTGGCCTGATGGTGCCAGGACCTTCCCATCCTGCTCTGGAAGAGCAGAAGGACTCCAGCAGCGTCTCTGGGATGCCTCAGCCAGGGGCAGCTTAATTCCCCGTGATAAATTCATGAGGCCATGAAGCCGGAGGAAGATGGGAAGCGTTCCCTGGGAGCCGAGGGCTGGGGAGCTGCAGCACTGCTCCCACGTTTGCCGCGATCCATCGGAGGTCTCGGAACGCTCCCGTGCCCTGGGGAGGGCTGGCTGTGCTCCTGGACACCCTCGGGAGAGGAAGAGGGAACTGTGGCTGCTCCAGACCTCTCTGCCCACCCATGTGCCCATGGAGGAGTTTGAAGAGCTGCTCAGTTTCTGTAAATGAGGATGATGATGGGGGATGTGAGTCCTTGCTCTGGATGTGTTGAAGCACGAGGAGCAGACAAACATTCAGCCCAAATCTCCGGGGAGAAGCCCCAGGCCCAGAGCGGGATGTGGCACTCTGGGATGGCTCAGTGCCAGCGTGGGTCCCCAGCAGCCCTGTCACACCTGTGGGTACCACCTGCAGCGGGGTTCCAACCCCTGCCTGTGGCGTGGGAGGGGTCACAAGGAGCTTGATCCATGGATGAGCTTTAAAAAAAGGAGGGGAATCTTTCACCTCTGTTTCCAGGGGTGCCCATGGAGCGGTGCTGGAGCCCAGCCTCGTGCCCTGCTGGGGCTGCAGGAGGAGATGTGAAGCAGTGACAGGTGGCCAGGCTTTAATTACCCTTGGTTACCCAACTCCATCCACCTGGGTCCAAATCTGGTGCAGGTGCATCCCACTGGGACAGGGAATGGGGAGACCTGGCAGGGCCCTGATGGAGCTGCCCTTCCTGGGAAAGCCACTTGGTTTGGATTCCCCTGGGACGGCTGCAGCACCAGCCTTATCACCTTCAGCTGGGCCAAGTGGAGCAGGTTAATGATTAGATTTATCACAAAGCAATCTAATGAGCAGCGATGGAGCCAAGCGCTTTCAGTCAGTGACGCACGTCCACATCTCAGCAGGAGCTGACAGCCTGACCCCGGGACCGTGCTCTGGCCCAGGAAAATCAGCCTGATAGTTCCCTGGAGAGAGCAGCCATGGCTTCAGAGTGGCTTCTCAAAGCATTTATCTGACCAGCGTAAAAAAAAAAACCAACAAAACACCAAAAAACCTGAGCTGCAGAGTTGGGTTATGTGACCTCCTCACTCTCTTCCCCATCTCTGCAGCTCGAAAAGCCTGAGCCTGGGAATGTGCTGGCATGGCTCAATCCAGCAAGGAAAGCTCCAACAGCATCCCAAATCCTTCCCAGGCTGTGCTCTCGAGTCTGCGTCGCTGGGACCCAAGGGGAAGATTAACATGCTGTGAGTGCTAATAAGGAAACTTCAATAATTGAATGTGTTTGGAGGCTTCTGTTGGCGTGTTTGTTTTTGGAGGTAACGTTTTATTGTAGCAGCTCTTCCTCTGCTCTAAACCTTTCCCTGCCTTCTCCCTCTGCAGTTCAGATGGGAAGCAACATGCTTTATTCCAAGTTGCCAGGGCGAGTCTCCGTGCACAGAGAGGTTGTGGGATCTCCATCTCTGGAAGTGTGCAAGGCCAGGCTGGATGGGGCTTGGAGCAGCCTGGGATAGTGGCAGGTGTCCCTGCCCATGGCTGGGGGTGGGATGGGATGAGTTTGAAGGTCCCTGCCAACCCAACCCACATTCCATGATTCCATGGTCTGAGCAGTGGCTGCAGCTCCTTGCATGGCAGGTGAAGAGGAGGGTCAAGCCAGATGTGAGGAAACTCTCCCAGGAGTGGCTGGAAGGAGAGGATCCTTGTGGTGAGAGGGCTGGTTGCCACTGTGGCTAGCAAAGGGGTTTTATTGGCTCAGCAGCTGCTGCCAGGAACCTCAGGGAATGCTGCAGGGTGTCCTGCAACCTTCATCCAGGCTGCTCCCAAGAACCTGCTCCCAACAAAGGTGTTCTGTCCTTGGGAATTCTTCTGCAGCGTGGTCCTTCAACAGCCTGAGTGATTTCTGCTGCTTGCACTCAGTGAGTTTTTCCCATCTTTAACGTCATTTATTTTTCCGTTTGAACAATAGCAATACCCAGGGCTGGCTCAGCGGTTGTTTGATCCCACAAGTCTCTGCCCTTGGCCACGTCATATGACACCGAGTTCCTCGAGGCAAATTGTGTGAAAAGATGCTTTTTTTGTTGTTCATCACTTCTGGATTTACTGTCCCTTCATTCCCCCTGAATGGCCTGTTGTTTGCAGAGCCTGAATACGAGCTCTGTCCCGGGACCAGCATGGCCCCATCCACTGGGCACCGGAGCGCCCCAAGGAGGCTTTTCCCTCAATGTGCTGATTTTCAGAGCAGCCCTCCAAGGCAGGGCCCTTGCTGTGGCTTTGTGTGAATCCTTCCTCCAGGAGGTGTCCCAGAGGGAAGGCGGGGTGGTGGCAGTGAGCAGACCCTGGGAGCAGGGAGGGAAGGCAGCCAGCTCCAGTGGGAAGAGCCCTGCAGCCCTCTTAGTGCTGCTGCAGCAGTGACCCCGTCCACGCTCTGCCCTCGCCTCGCTGCAAGTGCTGTGGGAGTGCCTGGGAACCCCTGGCAGAGCAGGGCCTGGGGATGACGGGGCTGGAACTGGGCTCCTTCCGTGCTCATTCCCTCCTCAGCCCTTCCCGGCGCTGCTCCCTGCCCTTTGCTTTTCATCGTGCTGGATCTGTTCCCCATCCCTGGAAGCGTTCCAGGCCAGGTTGGACGGGGCTTGGAGCACGCTGGGACAGTGGGAGGTGTCCCTGCAGCAGCAGCACCCCCATAAGAGAATTGGAGAAGCACCTGGGGCAGGAGCTCTCTGTGGTGTGTGACCCGCCCCACGTGTGCCAGGAGAGTGGATGGAGGGTCCCTCTTCCCTCCCGGTGTCCCATCCCTGGGTGCTGCCTGCTGGCAGGGAGCTGTCTGGAGGAGCAGGAGTCGCTGCCAGGTTTGGAGGTGTTTCTCACCTCGCTGAAAACAAACAGGGCCGATTTGTTCCCTAACTGCTTGTCCATGGATCTGCAAAGCTTTGCCTGCGTGGGGTGGGAGCTGGGAATTCAGCTCCGTTTGATCGAGTGCTCTCCTGCCCCAGCTTCAAAGATCTCTTTGCTTTTCCACTCCCTTTTATGTCCCGTCTCTTGAAATTCCAGTCCTGCGCGAAGGCACAGGCCCAGGACGGCCGAAGGCTTCCAAATGCAATTATTTTCCAAAGCATTTCAATAAATTAGCAGCTCATTCCTTTGCCAGACAGCACTTCCCTTCCCACTGACCCGCGTCTGTGCAGCCCGTGATGTGCCTTGGACCTTTCTCCTCTGGGATGTCAGCTCAGGAGGACACAGCCAGGCACTCTCAGCTGTGATTCAGACCTCGACTGGGACTCCGGAGAGGTTGGCACGAGCATCTGCAGATATATATATATTTTTTTTAATAGCCTTTTATTTATGAAGCTACTTTGGAGTCTGATTCCCTTGCTTTGTTCGATATTTATTGGTGCTTCACCCGCCTTGAACTGGGAGCCGTAAGCACTTTGATAAATGGATTTGCCTTTCCTGGAACCGTGTCCCAACATCAGCTCATCAGCATCCTCAGCCAAAGTGCCACTCCTGTAAATCAAGGGTGGCAGGGAGAAAGAACCCCGAGCAGGGCAGGATGGCAATCCAAGCCCCAGCTCCTCAGTTCCACGGGGTTCAGTGCCTGGATGAGGGATTGCTCCAAGTGACTGAGCTCTCTGCTTAGTTCAGGGAGGAATTTCTTCCCAATATCCTACCTAACCCTGCCCTCTGGCAGTGGGAAGCCATTCCCCCTTGTCCTGTCACTCCAGGCCCTTCTCCAAAGTTCCTCTCCAGCTCTCCTGGAGCCCCTTTAGGTCTCTGTCCCCTGTCCTCTCACACCACAGGCTAAAAGGAATCGGGTGCACAAGGACCAGGAGCAATGTCAGTGTAGGAAGGAGCCTGGAAATACCAGTTAAAGGTGAGCTGCTGTCATTGCATGATGAACCCCCCAGGCTGGGATCAAGCTGGGATTTTCCCTGAAAATGCTTCTCTGTGGTAGGGAGAGGTGGCATTTAGCAAAGGCAGCTTTGGGATCTGTATTGAATGTCTGGATGTTGCTATGGAGAAGCTGGATGGAGGCCACCAGGAGGAAAGGAGGCTCAGGGGGACCTTGTGGCTCTGCACAGCTCCCTGACAGGAGGGGGCAGCCGGGGGATCAGGCTCTGCTCCCAGGGAACAGGGACAGGAGGAGAGGGAACGGCCTCAGGCTGGGCCAGGGGAGGTTTAGATTGGAGACTGGGGAAAAATTCCTTCGCCACAAGGGTGGTCAGGCATTTGACCAGGCTGCCCAGGGCAGTGGTGGAGTCCCATCCCTGGGAATGTTTGAAAGATGTGTAGCTGTGGCACCTGGGGACACGGTTTGGTGGTGGCCTTGGCAGTGCTGGGGGAACAGTTGGGCTCCAAGATCCTGGAGGTCTCCTGCAGCCCTAGGGATTCTGTGATTCCATGAAGTAGCACACGGGTGGAAGGGGACCATGGCCCCGGGGAGATGTTCCAGGGGACATTCCTGCTTGCCCAGGTGGCCGGTGCTGGACACTGGGATGGGCTGGATGCCCAGGGCAGGGCCATCCATGCAGGAGGGATGCTGGCTGCCCTGCTGTTCCCCCAGAGGGGTGGGCTGTGGGTGGGGGGACCAGCACGGACAAGGATCTGCACCCACAGCTGTCCCCTCTGCACGGGGAGCTTTCCTTTTCAAATAACGACAGGAAAAAATCCCTGCCTCTTAACAAAAACGTTTCAGGCCTTTTGGGTTTTTCCCTGTGATTAAGTCTAAGGAGAAGAGACAGCAGAGGATTTATCAGTATCTGCTCCCTGATTCCAGGTTTCCCTGTGTGCCGACAGGAGCTCCAAGGCTGTTACTCCTGGGCAAGGGCTCCGTGCAGTGTGGCCACAGCCCTGACGGCAGAGCTGCGTCCTGACCCTTCCTGAGGTGCGGAGCGTGGGGGGAAATACAGCAGCAGGGTAAATCGGGATGGAGGGAAAGACGTGGACCTTGGCAGCATTGCCATGGTAACGGGGGACCTGCCAGGGCCTGCTGCAGCCCGGCCCGGGCGGCGTGGCACCGCGGGCACCGTGGCACGCTGTGGGGCGGGGCGGAGAGGGCTGCTGGCACGGAGGGGCTGTGCCTTCCCTTGCCGAGGTCAGCAGAGCCCTTGGGAAGATGCTCTGGGAGCCGGTAGCAGGGTGGGAGAGAGGCAGCTGTGGGACACGGGAGTCTCCTGAGCGGGATCCAGCCTCCTGTGCCTCTGCTTTGCCCTCCAGCCCCAGCGCTGCTCCCAGCCTGGCTGCTGCTGGATGAGCACACAGGGCAGCTTGGTCATGCTGCCGGGGAGCAGGGATTCCCCTCTGGGAACAAACACCGAGGCTCGGGCTGTGTCTGAATTCCCCCAGAGAGTGGAACCCAGGCCTTTGCACGTTGCTCATCCCAACCAAACACATCCAGTGTCCTGCAGCACCCTCTGGGCCAGCACCCGCAGCCTCCTCCCTGGCCAGAGCAGCTCCTGAGCATCCCAGCTGCCTTTTCCCAGCTGCCTGCTGCCAGGCTTCGCTTTGAAGGCAGGACCAGGCACGGAAAACTCTGTCCCAGAGGGGCCTCGCAGTGCCCCAGTTCCTGCCCTGCTGGTGGCTGTGGCCAGGGCTTGGCTCCAGCCCCTGACTGCCTTGTGTGGCCGAGCCGCGGGTCCAGCAGGGAGGGGACAGCAGGAACTGGGTCCCTCGGGGACACGTTTGGGTGCGGGTATCTCTAGCAACGGGGCAGCAGCTTGGAGGGGAGGAAGCTCGCTGCACCCTGAGAGCAAGGCTGGGAGCGGGGATGGATTAAGGCGGCCGTGCTGTAATTACTGCCGGCGTGTTTGCCCCCAGCCCTGCTGTGCTGCAGGGGGAGAGCGTGTCCTTGCAGCCGCTGCCATCCCTCCCCGTGCAGCCATGTGAGAGGCGACGGAGGGAACAGCAGCTAAAAATAAACCTGGGTAAAAATAGTCCCACGTGTGCTCGCTTTCGAGGGGAAACGAGGGGAATTTTCAGCTGAAGGAAAAGGAACAAAAAAACCCACTGAAATTTATTTTCCCAGCTCACCCTCTGGAAAACAGTCCCTGTGTCCAGCCTGGCCTTGGGCACTGCCAGGGATCCAGGGGCAGCCACAGCTGCTCTGGGCACCCTGTGCCAGGGCCTGCCCACCCTCACAGGGAGCAACTCCTTCCCAAAATCCATCGTGGCTCTTCGTTGCTGGGAAAGCGGCCGAGCTCAGTAAAAACAAGTGTTTAAGCTGAAGCGGAAGAAAAGAAATGGTCATTACAACACGTTCCAGGCTGGCACGTGCGAGGAGTGTTCTTGATTAACGGCGTGGTGGGAAGGAAGAGGAAAGGGGGATGTTAAAAACAGGGGATGTTAAAAACAGGCCGTGCACAGATGCAGAGGAGGAGGAGGAGTCCCGTGAGGGAAGATGTCCCCAGGTCTCTCCTGCCACACAGATTGCTCCCGGGAGAGGACGGTGGAGCCAGACCCGTGGCAGGACGGGATGCTCTGCCAGTGCCAGCGTGTGACGGGAGCAGGCTCCTGCCGGAGGCGTTTCCCGATGGAAATGGAGGAGCCGCTGGACCTGCAGGCTCTCCTGCCGAAGGAGAGGTGCGTTTCATCCCCGGCCAGACCTCGGTGTGCCGGGGCAAACCCGCACAGCGTTTCCAGGCTGGGAAGGCGCTCCCCACCTGTGCTTTATCTCCCGTGTGCAAACGGAGGAGGAGAAACGGGCAAGAGACCCTTTGACACCTCATTCCTCACCTTTTGTGAGGATGATCTTCCTTTTCAGTGCCAAACGCGGGCTCTTTTCAGTGTCGTCTTTGCTTTGTTTGCCTGGGGAGAGCACTGGCACACACTCCAGGAAATTAGCTCTTAACTAAAAGCATTTATGTAATTGGGGAGGGAGGGGGAGGTGTGTGCGCGCTGACTTTGGGGAAGTTCAGTCTACAAAAACAAACCTCGCTAACTACGCTTGGTTCTGATTAAGGAAGATAAATCTGTCAGTGAGAGGCTAAATTTACCGAGAGCGTAACCTCCTGCCCCTCGCCCCACCAGCGATGGTCAGGCTGCGTTTATTTCTGTTGGGCACGCTCCAGAAGGCGCTGGGAGGTGAAAAACAATCCCCAGAAATGTGAAAAATGTGGAATGAAGTGGGGGCGGCGGGAGGGAAGGTGGGGGGAGCGGGGAGCGAGAGACCAATGGCAGCACGGTGGGTGCGATCTCAGCTCCGCTGCTGAAATAAGAAATCCCGAGATGCTCAAAGCTGATGGGGAGCGGCTGAGGGAGCTGGAAAGGGGCTCAGCCTGGAGCAAAGGAGGCTCAGGGGGACCTTGTGGCTCTGCACAACTCCCTGACAGGAGGGGACAGCCGGGGGGGTCGGGCTCTGCTCCCAGGGAACAGGGACAGGAGGAGGGACCGGCCTCAAGTGGCACCAGGGAAGGTTCAGGTCCCTTCCAATGCAAAGCATCCCGTGATCCGCTGTCCTGCTGAGGATGACACCTCTGGGATGCCATCGCTGCTGGCCCATGGATGACTGGAACCATCCCTCTCCCGCCTGCAGGATGCAAATGTGCTTCAGATTTGGTTATCGACCCCAATCTCTCGCTGTACTGATTAATCAAGGAGTCACTGTCACCCACCGTCCATGACCCAGGAGACAAACCCACTTTGTTCTGGTTTTTAGCCTTCTAAACCCGTGTTTTTTGTGGAAGAAGTGCCAGGAGAGGGGGGAAAAAACTTGCTTGCACGGTTGTTGACAAACAGAGACCTCTCACTTCCCAGTTTTTGCTCTTGGAACTGTGTGAACTGCCTGATCCCTTCTGAGTTTTGGGGTTGTCCGAGCTGAGGAAGCCATCCTGATGCTACAAGGAAGGTTTGGCTCCAGGAGAGCCCATCACACCTTGCTGAGCTGCTGCAGGACGTGGTTTGATGGCAGCCACGTGGCACTGTGGCACCTAAACCCCGCCGTTCTGGAGATTCAGCAGGAGAAGCCCCAGGGAGATGTCAAACAAACAAACAAACAAACAAACAAACAAACAACTGGGCCCAGCTGCTCCGTTGGTGTGAATGGATTGGCTGGAGCCAGGTGGATTCCTGCCAGGTGAGGCTCGGGCTCTGCTGCTGCTGCATCCCTGTGCTGCCCTGCTCGGCAGCCTTGGCTCTCTCCGCCGCTCTGTGCAGCAAGGACATGTTTTTAGATCAGCCTTTGCAGCTGCCAAAACAAACCCTGTCTGAGATGCAGCCCCAAAAGGCATTAACAATATTGGCATGTGCTCTGGCGGCTGCATTTCCTCCCAAAGCCCGAGCTGGACCTTGATAAGCCTGACTGCTCTGTCACTTAACTCTGCCTCCTCCTTAACGAGCCTTCCCCTGAAATGCCGGGCTGGCTTCCCGGCTGTGGGAGAGCAGGGCAGCCGTGCGAGTGGACAGCCTTGGAGAACTTTGTCCAGGGAAAGCTGCTCCCATCAGTGGCAGGAGGCAGGGACAGGCAGATCCAGATCCTGCCTGAAAAGGGAGGCTCCTGGAGCTCACTTATCACAGAAACACAGAACCACAGAATGGTTTGGGTTGGGATGGACCTGAAAGCTCATCTCATTCCACCCCTGCCACGGGCAGGGACACCTTCCACTGTCCCAGGATGCTCCAAGGCCTGTCTGGCCTGGCCTTGGACACTGCCAGGGCTCCAGGGGCTGCCCCATGCTGGGCTGCTCTGCCATCGGGGTTCAATCTGGGCTGCTCTGCCATTGCAGTTCAGCTGGGGCTGCTCTGCCCTCCCAGGAGCTTCGCCCCCGGTGAAAGGGTGCGAGGGACAGCGTTGTGTCCCCAGGGCTCAGGCACTGACCCAGCCGGTGGCAGGATCTGCTGGGACAGGTGATCTTCCGTGCCCACCCTTGACGGCATGTGGATAAAATTAGGGAGGAGGGAGGACTGGGAGAGGAGCAGCGCATTTTGGCAGGGATAAATGAGCGTGCTGAAAGGGAAGGGGAGGGAGGAGAAGCTCGGCCCTTCTCCCAGCTCCCTTGCAGATGGAATAGGATGTCCAGTGCCCCCCAGTACCAAATGGTCTCAATTTGCTCCTGCGTCAGAGGGAGCTGGTTCTGCCTTGGCTGGGGCCTTGGCGGGGCCGTGGGGATGCGTTTCATAACAGCAGCCCTTGTCAGGAACAACAACAGCAGCAGCAGCTTCAAAAACCTGTTGAAACCGTGCTATGCTCCGAACAGAAAACACATGGAAAGAGGGAAAACTCCCTCCACGGAAAAGCCAACGTAATTAGCCCTGACAGGCTCTGCAGGCCAGCAGCAGCGAGCGGCGGGAGGGGAGGGACAAACAGCCCAACATCGTTTTATAGGCAAATGTAAATGGCTCATTAGCTGTCTTCGAACAAAACGTTCCCTCCTGGGGAAGGCAGGGGACAGGCCTGGCTGGAGGAAATGTTGCAGAAAGCCTGGCGAGGCTTCCTGTGAAACAAGCTTTGCTGGGATGCCGGATGGAAAGGTTCCTGCTCTCACTGGAAGAAGAGCTCCTGGGATTTTTGCCTTCCAGCAGGGTTAGGGTGGCAGGGCACAGGTACCCATGGTACCTGAAGATTGCTCTGAGCCTCTTCGCATCATCTTCTCCATCAGCAGAAGCAGCACCCTGCTCCAGGGTCTCCGGAATGGTTCCAAGCTGAAGGTTCTCCAGCTTAGGAAAAGTCCTGTGCCGGGTGCTGCACAGTCCTCAGGGAAGGCACAGAGTCCTGTCCGGGTGTCAGAGCTCAGCTGCAGTGGTGAGGGCAGTGGGAACAAGAGGAGCACTGCACGCAGACCTTGTCCAGAATCGAACCCCACCCAAATGAGAGAATCACAGAATGCCTGGGGTTGGAAGGGGCCTCAAAGCTCAGCCTGTGCCACCTGTCCATGGGCAGGGACACCTTCCACTCTCCCAGGCTGCTCCAAGCCCCATCCAACCTGGCCTTGGACACTGTCAGGGATCCAGGGGCAGCCCCAGCTTCTCTGGGCAACCTCCGCAGGGAAGAATTTCTGCCTGAGAGAATTGAACTCCTTGTAGTGCCAGGGGTTTCTCCTGAAGCTCTCTTCAGATATTGCATTTGCCACCTTAAATATTTTTTATCCAACCTGAGCAGCAAAAATCAAAAGCTTTTCCTGTCTGGGCTCCATCAGGGCTCTCAGGTGAGCTACAGCCTGGTCCTGGCAGCTGATTTGTATTACTCACACCTTGGCTTCAGCCAGTTCAGGTCTCTGGTGACCCCTTTAGGATGACCACACACTGCGATGAGCTCTTGTGCATGGGATGTGCTTGGCAGCAAAGGATGGGATGTGGCTGGGGGGCTGGAGCACAGGTGGCAGGGAGAGGGGGTTTTGGGAGACCCCAAATCCTCGTGTTTGATTGCAGTGTTTGTTTCTGGTCTCCCCGTGGAAGGTCTGAAAGTTCCAGTTGACTCGTCCCCCCCTGAAGGGTGAAACAGCTGGATCCAGGTCAGTACCTCCTGCTCACTCTCTCTTAACACGTTTTTAATTGACTCTCAATAGCCTGTATGTCACTTGGCAGTGCTGGGTGGAGAGGTCCTGCTGCTGAGCTTGGTGTCGTTAATGCAGGGCTGGGAGTCTGTCAGGGGCTCCTGGGAATCAGGGGCTCGGATCCAATGGCAGCTGAGAGGTATTTGATGCACGACTCAGTTAAGGTCTGCTGAGGATGCCGTGAAACGTCTCCTTTGTGTGTCCTCAGTGGAAAGGAGATTAACGTGGGCACGGAGGTGCAGCCTGCTGGTGGGGTGTACAAGCGTGTCCCTGGCAGCCTTTGAAACCTTCCTTCACCTGCTTTTCTGAGTCCTTGATGCCCGAAGATCTGCTTTGGAACGGAGCAGTTCAGTCCTCCCTCAGTTCTTTCCTCATCTCTGGCTGCTGCCTGGGGCGAGGCTCTCTTGGGCAGTGGGAATGCTCATTCTCCCTGACGGTGTCCCTTGGTGAAGGCTTCATTTGAAGGCAGTGCTTCAGAGGCATCTCTGAGCTTTTAAACCCAGAGAAAACTCCCACGGCAGTATTTCCCGTGGGCAAGCTCCGCGTCCAGGGAATCCGAGGAAACAGCCGCACACTTGCGGTTGTGGGTGTCAAGAGAAGCTTCATTTTCCAAAGCCTGGGAAAAGGGACCCTCCGAGCCACCCCCAGAGCAGGATGCACCCTTCAGTTCTTCCCCCCATTTTCAGGAGGGACAGGAGCTGTGAGCCAGCTGCAAACAGCAACACTCAGCTTCCTCTACCCTGCTCGACACATCCAGGGACTGAGCTGCTGATTCCAGACGCCGTGGTGTGACAAACCTACTGTAGCCTCCCTGTATCGACTGCACCTTGTTGTGAGTAAAATTCAGTTTAAAAACACAGTGCTGGCGTTGGACTCCAAGCAGGATCCTGCCCCTCCTGAGCTGAGGATTTGCCCGCTGGTGTTTTGCTCTTGGAGGGGAGGTCTCCGTGATGCCATCCCGCTGAGCCTGCCCACATGGATCTGCGGTGTGTCGCTCTTTGGGCTGCGGACTTCCAGGAATTTGGAGGTGCAAATCTGACTTCTGCTGGCGCCCTCAGAGCCTGGTGCTGGTGCTGCTCCAGCTGTGCTCCTCCAGCACGGGAACCTTGAGTTTAATAGCAGCTCTGGAGTCAACTGGGGAGCAGCTATTGTTCTCAGGGCTTCTCACGCATGTATCACTTCAAGGTTTCCCCCTCCTTCCAGTCAAAGTGCTTGAGGATGGAGGCATGAGGGAAACAAGCTGCTAGTGCCTAATGCGTGTTTCTTGGAGCAAAATGTAGTGGTTTATTTTGTTTTAAACAGCTTATTGCAAATGGGGAGCAGCTGTGGATTTTGTGATGACTTTTTTTTGTTTTAGTTTTTGGAAATGTGGGGTCATCTCCCTATTATTCCATAGCATGCTCGCTATTAAAAAAAAAAGTCTGATTTTGAAGAATTTCAAAGCAGTTTTTTAGACTTAACCAAACGCTTCATTCCCTGATCTATTAAAGCCTATTCAGTAATCAGCCTGATGAGCAGGAATGTGGAGTTTCCTCAGGGCTCCCTCCTGCCCTTCCCTTCTGAGGCTGAAATTAGGGCAGCCCGCAGTGCCACGCAGCAGATCCGTGATGGGGTTTGGGTACCCGAGTCCCAGTCCTAAACACAACGCTCCCGGGCGCAGGGTGGGATTCTGGGCACTGCCCTGTGCAGGGCCAGGGGTTGGACTCAGTGATCCTGGTGGTCCCTTCCACTCAGGATGTTGTGATTCTGTGAGACGGGCTGGGAGACTCCATCCCCAGAGGCACTGGACACTTCCAGGGATCCAGGGGCAGCCACAGCTTCTCTGGGCACCCTGTGCCAGGGCCTCCCCACCCTCCCAGGGAACAATTCCTTCCCAATATCCCATCTTGACTGCTGGCAGAGTGGCTGAGTTCCCCGTGTCTGTGTGTACAGGTGTCCCCGGGGCACCTGGATTTCAGCACAGCTCCATGGATACACACATCCCACAACAAAGGAGCAGGCCCTGAGTATTTTGGGGAAGGGAGATAATAATAAGCCAGTTTGGCACAGCTCTTTCCTAAGCCTGGCAAGTCAACCCTGACAACGTAAACAGCTCTTTCGGGGTGAAATGTTGCTTTTCAGTTTCACAAATCTGCTGGCCGAGCTCTCTGCCAAGGCGTGGTGTGAATGAGGTGCCCTATATTTTCTCGCTCGCCTGTCCTGCCCTTTTCCTGCAGAAAGGAGGTAGCTGCTGGCTCTGCAGGGCTGGCCCGCAGCCTGGGCAGTGTCCGTGGGGCTGTGCTCCGCTCTCAGAGCTGCCCTGAGCGCGGAGCTGTGGGGGGCATCTCCAGACCCCTCCTGCAAGGATCCTCCGGGACCCGCGCAGGTTCTGCTGGGGAGGAGAGGGAGCGGGGCAGTTTCCTGCCCGGGGTTAATGCCAGCCCTCACGAATCCTCTGCCACCTCCAGCTCTGCCCTGCACGCCCCAGCTCCCAGCTCTGAAGTTTGGGAATGCCGGCTTCTAACTCTTGACCTCCCACACGACTCCAATTCCAAGAAGCGATGCCCTAAATCTGCTGGCAGTGACAGCTCGCTGATTCCTTCTTAGAAGATCTGAATCTACTAATAGGAATTGGCCTGATAAAAGAGATTTTTTTTCTTTTCTTTTTTTTTTTCAACCTCCTCACTTAGCAGCTACATGCAGCCCGGGGAATCTAGAAATTAAATTGGCTTTTTGTCAAGCCTCTTCTATGCAACAGCAATGGGACCCCTGCAGTGCGGTGCAGTGTTTCCAATTATATTTTGGGGCATGTTGCTAATTTTTGGCAGACAGAGAGAAGCAGGCCAGGCAAATGGCAGGTGGCAGGCTGTTTTCATATTTCACCAGGAGCATGGGGGAAGGGAGAGGGGAGAAGGAGCCGAGCTCCCTGCCAAGAAACGCGACCTCGCGCGAGTGCGAGCAGAGGAGTTTTGGCACGTGGCGGAGGATGGAGGGCCGGGCAGGCACGGCCGAGCCCGCTGACATCCCCTCCTGCTGGGAACACGCAGGCAGGGAAGCAGGGCTAGAACAAACACGCTCCGGATCGGGGTCTGGGCACTGCTGGGCCGCGCGTGGCTGCGCCCAGGCCGCTCTGCCGCGCTCAGGACGGCCGCGCCACCGCGCTGCGCCGCTCCGCGCCTCGCTCCTCTGCCCTCGGCGCGCAGACAAAACTGGCTCTGCTTCACTCATTTGTTCCTAGCACAGCTAATGCGTTCAGCATGGCACCGGCCCCGGCTCCGCATGGCCCGGGTGGCTCCTCAAGGCTGTTGCACAATCTGCGTCTCTGTGCGGCGTGTGCGCGGCGAGGGCAGGCGCGGCCGGGAGCTGCTTCCCAGCATCCGCCTCTGTCCCGGCCTGGCTTTGCCCTCTGGGACAGAGGTCTGGTGGTGTGAATTTCAGGAGTCAGGTCACAGAATGGTTTGGGTTGGGAGGGACACTAAAGCTCATCTTGTCCCAAACCCCTGCCATGAGCAGGGACACCTTCCACTGTCCCAGGCTGCTCCAAGCCCCAATGTCCAACCTGGCCTTGGACACTGCCAGGGATCCAGGGGCAGCCACAGCTGCTCTGGGCACCCTGTGCACCCTCCCCACCCTCACAGGGAACAATTCCTTCCCAATATCCCATCTCATCCTTGCCCTTCTGTGCCCAGAAATGCTTCTGTGTTTGGTAACAGCAGTCAGAGCTGGTCTGTGCTCACATGGACCAGGAGCAGAGCATCCACCGTGAGCCAAGGATATGTCACCCAGGAGGACTTCGGGGGAAAAAGCCCCAAGACTCAGCATGGAGGCTTTTAAATGCTTAATTTAGACAGCAAATCCAAAAATAAAATGGTGAAAGCTGTGAAAGAGGGTTATGAGATCTCTTATTGCAGGTCCACCTGGAGCTGGGTTTGTACTCCAGCTTGCAGGTATGGCTCTCGTTACAATTGCTGAATATCATTCTGATTGCTAAATGTTGTTCTGATTACTGAATTTTGTCCCACAGCAATTATTTCACTGGTAAAACCCAGTGAAATCTCTCATTTTGAAAAGACTGTAAGGCAAGACTGGAGACAGCAAAACAATTTCCAGTAGAGGAAAACCACCGGTGAGTTGGGCATGATGTCAGCAAGCGTTTTTGTCGTGTCTTTTGTGGGGGACTGGACGTGCTGAAGGTTTATTTCAAGCTGGCTTTGCTGCTGTGTGCTGGGAGCTGTTGCCAGAGGTAAATGCGGAATCATTAAGGTGGGAAAAGAGCTTTGAGATCCTTGAGTCCAGCTACGAATCATCGGGTCCTTAGCTGGTGGTGTGTCATGGTGACAGAGTTCTGGCTGACAGGAGACTTTAAAACTTTTGTTTACTCTTCCCAATGGTGGAGGCACCCCAAAAACCACCCCCCAACCACCTCTGCTCCCCCCACCCCTCTGCCTGTTCAGACACTGCCACCACATCCCATCCTCCTCCTCCTCCTGCCGCTGTTTTGCCGCAGGGACGAGCCCAGATATTTTTGGCACCAGTGCGAATGTTCTTGAAATGCCTTTGAGCTGATAGCAAGCCAGCCAGTCAGGGACTTGTGAGATCCTCAGCGACCCTGTTCCAGAAGCAAATTGTCAGGCTTTCAACCTGTTCATCGGCTTTCTTGCAACCTGCCTGGAGGGCTTGGGGAGCAGGGCCCCAGTCAGCTGAAATGCTGGCAGCGTGCTTTCGGGAGGAGGTGCTGCCCGAGGACACGGGGATGGCTGGCAGTGCTGGGTCGTGCTGCTGCTGCTGCTGGCAGCGCGGTGAGAGCACCGCAACCCCTGCGTTAGGCGTTTGCTGATCTCGTGGCTGAGATCAGGTGACAAGCAATGTGCCGTCACACCTTCTGCACGGTGACGGGCTGGGTCTGGGCCTGGTGGCAGCAGAGGGGCTCTTTTGACCCCACCTGAGGGATGCTGCAGGAGAAGATGGGTTTGACAAATTTTTAAGGCATCATCTCCCGCGGCGGTGTTGCTTTTCCCACTAAAGGTTTTTCCTGAGTGTGCAGCCTGGATTCTCCTTGCTGTCGTGGTGTGGAGACACAGAATGTTCAGTGATCAGGTCTGAATTAGCCCCAGCACAAGGTGCCTCTCACCTGGAAACAGCTGTGCATGACGGAAAGGGGGATGGGTTTGGGTTGGAAGGGACCTCAAAGCCCATCCCATCCCATCCCATCCCA
>VZTG01005005.1:0-15723 GCA_013397845.1 Melanocharis versteri | reverse complement strand
CATCCCATCCCACCCCACCCCTGCATGGGCAGGGACAACTTCCACTATCCCAGGGTGCTCCAAGCCCCGTCCAACCTGGCCTGGAACACTTCCAGGGATCCAGGGGCAGCCACAGCTTCTCTGGGCAGAGATTTCCTCTCTCTGACAGTGAGCATGATTAGGTTCTTCAAGACTATCCCCGCCAAGAAAGCCAGATCCCTATTCCTAGTGAAGGTTGTTCCGAACCCTGGAGCAAAGATGAAAAGGGAAGTTCAGTGAGCACTTAGGGAAATGTGAAGAGCGTTTTTAGCCCCAGCACAGCTCCAAGAACATCCTTTGTTCTCCTGCCTCACTCTGACTTGCAGAGGGAGATCTGAAACCTTGTTAAGTTCCCCAAGCTGTCCCAGCACGGTCTGTGCTCCTGGGGCCACTGGAATTCACCCAGGGCCCTCAGAACGGGAAGATGCTTTAAGTGAGAAGCATTTAAGTGCGGCTTTCCAGCATCTTTATCCCCAAGCCCTTTCCTATTGCTGGAGTGAACAAATCCAGATAGCCCCACTCCTCCCCCAGAGGCTGTGGCATGACCTGGAGCCTTGTAGCACAGTGGAGGTTGGGTTACACATTTGCCTAGGGCTTGTAATATCCATTTAAAATAAAGGCAAGGTGCTTGGAAATTATTTTGGGAGAACCAGTTTGTGCCCCCCATTCCTCCTCATGATGAAGATCTTCACGGAGCTGTTAGGATAGGATGGGTAATGTCTCTCGCCCCTTACCCGTGACTTGCGAAGCTTTAACAATTTCACAAAACAAAGTGGAAACTGGGTAACTCCCCTACACACAGCCTCTTACCCTTGGTTTTGTTTAGTTATTTGTTTTTCAAACTGTGATTAAAACTACGAAAGCCTCAGCTCTGCTGTCTGTAGATGTGTGCTGATGTTTATGTTGGCATTTGACCCAGCACCGTCTTCCTTAGGAACCCCAGCGAGCTGGGGAGGGGAATACACCCCTGGAATGATAAAAGCTAAGCACTTGCCCACTAATAAATTTAGGTGTTAATGCCTTGTTTTTGTGCTGTTTGGTTGCCATAGAGATGGGGCCGCCTGAACTAATGGGTTTGTTGTGTGAAGTTCAATACTCATTTGCCAAATGCTCTGTTTCTCTTGTTACCTCTCTGCTTTATTTTTTTTTTCTCCCACGTGCAATGGAGCAAATGAGTTTGGAAGCAAAGCCATTCCAGGATCGCAGGAAAGCTGCAGGTTTTGCAGGGCTGCTGAGCTAGATGCAGGATGTGGTTTTAAAGAGGTTGTTACCCCGTTCTGTGTGCCACAGGCCGAGGGATGACAGGGGGGCTGGCTCCAGGATGTGAGCACGGGGCACCCGTTTGCCCAGGCCTTTGTAGGCACCCATTGCATTCCTGCACGGAGAGTTTCCACTGCTGGGCTCAGCTGATGGACAGGATGTCTCACTGGGAGCCCCTGCTTGTGCACGGAACGTTCACCAGGAGCACTCTTCCTTGGATAGACCGAAAATAAACCACCACAAATAGGTGGTTATTGTTTGGAACAAGGGCTTCCCTTACTCCCTTAAACGGGCTGCCCCTGGATCCCTGGCAGTGTCCCAGGCTGGGCTGGACAGGGCTTGGAGCACCCTGGGACAGTGGGAGGTGTCCCTGCCCATGGCAGGGGTGGGACGGGAAGAGTTTTAGGATCCTTTCCAGCCCAAACCATTCCATGATTCCAACACCCTCCAATGCTACCTGGGAGCTGTCACTCAGGAGAAATCTCTCCATGAATCCATGTGTGGTCCTCCTGGGAATTTGGACTTGGACTCAGATCTTTTTATGTAGAGATCACTGGAAATCCACCAGTGTTGAGGGGTTTTTTTTAATGTATGTGTGTGTGTCAGAACCTCCCCACTCACAGCACCAACCTGCTCTTTCATTTAGAAAGGCCAAAAAACTAGCAAAACCCCAAAGCTCTGAACAAATTTTTATTTTTCAAAGCTTAAATGCTTGGTGCCTGCCAAGCACTAAACTGAAAGGTTTGTTGCCAAAATATCCTTTTCCAAAAACCTTATTTTTAAAGTTCCTGCTTGCTTAAAAAAAAAAAAAAAAAAAAAGGAGAGAGAGAAAGAAAAGAGGGAGTCTTGCTTGAGCAATTTTAGAGGAATAGCTTTAAAATAAGTGGCTTTCCCAGGATCAAAGGCAGAGCCATTTTGCTGAAGGTGAGAGCAGAGTGAACTATGCAAGAGAACAATTCTGGATGCCAGCAATCAGATTGCTGATCCTTGAAGTGTGCACATGCAGCTGGCTTTGCTTTCCCAGCTGATCCTGCTGAAATTAGGGAAAAGCAGCGCTGGGTTAACAGTTGGGCTCGAAGATCTTCGAGGTCTTTTCCAGCCTCGAGGGTTCTGGGAATCTTTTGAGCTGAGGAGAGCGCCAGGATCTGTTTCAATGCCCACGGGTTAATGCAGCCCTGGCTGGTGAGGGGGGATGATGGTGAGGGCTCCAGGTGCCACAAGAAAGCCCTGACGCTGCCTCTCCCTCCCTTCCCAAGCCTGTGGTGGCAGCACGTTTCCTGGGATGTGAGGGAATTCATCTTGGAGGCGGAGAGGAGAGGAAAACGGACTTGTCAGGAAACTTGGCTCGGGTGGTTTGAGCGAGGCTGCCTGGAAAACAGCTGTGTGTGCACGGAGCAGAGCCTGCACCCTGCACTGCCAGGGTGGGCTGGCAGGAAAGCCCTTTTGCTTGTTTGGGTTTTTTTTTTTTTTAAATAGAAATACAAGAGCTGATTGGCAGCTTGGGAGGAGAAACCTGAGGGTCTGGACTCACAGGAGCACCCCAAAACACTCGTCAGTCCCTTGAGGTCTCTGTTACTCCGAGAAGTGCCAGTCCTGGTGAGGCTGGTTCAGAACAAAACTGCAGAGCAGGTGTTGAAGGGTCAGGTGAGTAGGTCAGAAGTGACCTGCACTTAAAAACCCCTCCCCTTTGTTGTGAACGTATAAATAAAATGATGTAAACCCGAACTGCCCGGCCGCGCCAGGACCTTGGCTTTGCAAAGCCTTTGCCTTACTTTTGATGTGAGATGAACATCTAGTAAGCTTAATTAAAGTTTAATTAGTGTAAGTAGGGTAAATGTGGTAGGTCAGCAGGCACAGCAGATGCTAAAATACTGTTGGCAATAATCAACCTGACCAAAAAAAGAAAAAAACCCAGGAAAAATTCCCTTCTTAAAAAATAAATACCTCTAAGTGACTGGTTTAGACAAGTCATCTCTCAGGGGTGGTTTTTTTTTTACTTTCTTTCCCCAGGCGATACTGACCAGTTGAGAGCAAATCCTGTTTCTTCACATCAGTGAAAGAAAAAAAAAATCAGTTTTTGTCCTTTACTGTGCTTTGGAATTTTGCTGCAAACATTTTCTGGAGTCTGGGCATACGCCACAGGGAGATGTCTCACTGCTTTCTGCCCTTCTTTTCTCTCCAGTCGAGAGCCCACAGTGGGGGCTGTGGTTACACAGCCCAGCTGAGTTTATTAAAGATCTGATAATCATTTATTAAGGGCTTTCAGTGAAATTCAGCACTGCATCACCAGCCTGGCTGGCCATTGTTGCTTAGGATGTCCTTGGCAGCTATGGGTGATGTTTCCTTGACTTTGAAACGAGATTTGGATGTGATTTGGGTATTTTGGCATGCAGGTGTCTGTGTTTATCTGTGGTGATCTCTGGTTTTTGTCCTGCTGGGTGCTGGTGGCAGCACAACTGGGCCACCGAGCCATGTGGATGAACCCTTGGCCTGTTCTGGGATCAGGAATCCCACTCTGGCCACGAGGCTCTGCTGAGCCACAGCATTTCACAGTCAGCTCCAGCAAAGATTCAGCTCGTTTCTTATTTTTATCTTGTCTCGATTGGATCATCCCTAAAAATAATCTGCAATGCGAGATAGCGCAGTGCTGAATTCCCCAGCCGAGCGCGGGGAGCGCGTCGGGAGGCCTGCTGGGATCAAAGGCCTCGGAGAGGAGCCGGCAGCGAAAGCCAGGCTGAAGTTCAGGAGGATCCTGAATTCGGGATCCGGGATCAGGAGCGTCCATTCGGGAGCATCCTTCAGAGGCGGAGGGTGGCAGCACAAATGGAGCTGCTGCTCTCCAGGGCTTTGCTGGGCGCTGGGAGAGGCCGCGCGGGGCTCGGCCTGTGCTGCAGCGAGGCTGCAGGGAACGGGAAACGTGGGATCGTGGCTGGCAAAATGGAGAGGAGCAGCAGGAACTTAGGGCAGTGCTCTCAGGCACTGCAGGCTCGGGCGGCCGCCCCCGAAATCCGTGTGTCAGACAAAAATCCCAGTGCCCAGGGCCTGCTGCTGGAGCCTGCTGGAGCTCCTGCATGGAGCCACCGGCACTGAGCACAGGGGCTGGAAAAATACACCAGCACACTGCTAATGAGGGTGAATATGTATTTTTGGTTTGTTAGAGAAGTCTCAAATGAAGGGAAATCTCAGTTCTCAGAAGCTGACGAGGAAAGACACCTTTTTGGGCTGGATGGCGTCTTGTCCAAGTTTAGTGGTTCTGTGGTTGTAGGAAATGGACGGGGGAAAATGGACGGGGGACAGGCCCTAAGCCCTTTGAAAGTGTTCCTAAACCCGAGCACGACGAGCTGCTCCTGTCAGCTGGAGCTACAGGCACTCACACAATGGCTGTGTGCACTCACACAATGGCTGTGTGCACTCACACAGCAATTCCTGAGCAATGCTCAGGACGAGGAGCGGTGGGGAAGCGACGAGCTGGTGTCTGGGATGCTGCAAGGGCATATTTAATTATTATTATTGTTGTTATTATTTTTAGATAGAGCAGTTTTGACAACATGAACTGATGCGTCCTTGTGGGCACATGGGCAAGCTGAGGCATTTTCTGTGAACACAGACTGCTGCTCTTTTATCACTGCTTATTGTTGTCACCCGCCTCAAACCCTGATGGGGGAGAGTGCTTCGTTTTTTTTTTCTTTTTTAATGAGCTGTTCAGTCCCCTGATTTTGAAGTTTCCAAGAAACTTCAAGCAAAGCAAAAGCTTTTAGGTAAAATTAAACATTTTGGGTCAAGCAAACTTTGTTTTTCGGAATCTAATTAAGGAACATGAACTTTCAGTTTAGGATTAGCCTAAACCAATTTTTTTGTAGATGTTTTTTTTTTTCTTCCTGTTTGTAGAAGTGAAGGGGAAAAGCAGCTCCCTTTCCTGTTGCTCCACCTGGGATCAGTGTCCTGAGAAGGGAACGGAGCTGGGCAGGGCTCTGGAGCGCAAGGGACAGGACAAGAGGGAATGGCCTCAAGTTGTGCCTGGTGAGGTTTGGAGTGGAAATTGGGGAAAATCTCCCCGCTGGAAGGTTGGACCAGGCTGCTCAGAGGCACCATCCCTGGAAATGTTCAAAAGGCGTGTGGATGTGGTGCTCAGGGAAATGGTTTAGTGCTCTTGAATTCACAGTTAGACTTGATGATCTTGGAGGTCTTTCCCTACCTTAATGATTCTGTCATTCTTTTGGTTAAAAGGAAGTGGAAACACAAATAAAAAAGGATTAATCTGCTGTTTGCAATGCTGGGCGTGCTCTGGTTTGAGGACAGCTTTCCCCTCCCCTTCTCAGATGAAAACTCGAATCTGTGCTCGCCGTATTTTAGTTTTGCTCCATTTTTACGCCAAAAAAAGTGCGTTAATAAGCATTTCTTTCCACTTCCAGATGTGTTTATCCTGAATGTCCTTATCCTGTGTGCCACTTGGCCATGCTGAGCTCAGGAGGGAGCTTGCCCTGGGCCCAGCTCAGAGAACATTGCTGCAGGAGCCACTGCTCTGAGCAAAGTGCTGTGGAAACATCCAGGAGATGTCTGTTCCTGCCCTAATCCCTGAAATGTGTCCCTCATAAGCACAGCCAAATAATTTGGGTGCTTTGTCTGGGCAGAGTGGGGAGAGCTGCTGTGGGGACTTGGAGAGCTTGAGTAGTGTCTTGTTTTGCATGTAAGTTCTCAGCACTGGAGTGCATTAATAGAGGGCTTTGCATCTCATAATTTATAATTCAGCCCAAGAAATGCACTAATACCTTTATCAGAGTTGTTTTCGTCGCTCAAAGCACAAAAACACAAACCACTGAGGAACAGGCAGACATTAAGGGCTGCTGTTCTCCCTGCCTCTGGAATAACAGCCAAGAATCAGTGAGATTTTCTCCTAAACAAATGTTTCACTGTTGTGTGTGTGAATAAATACAATTTCTCTCTTTCTCTCATTTTTTTTTTTTGAGCAGGCTGAGGGAGGAAAGGAAAAGCTGAAGTGCCTGAGGTGCAGTGGAAGCATTTTGCTCTATTCCCTGACTTTGCTAAGTGCCAGCTGTGTTTCCCCACTGCAGAGTAAGAGCAGGAGGGCTGGGGATTTGGGATGGGCAAGCTTGGAACAGGGGAGGAATTCCATCACAGCTGTCCCTGGTTGTGGGACCTCTGGTTCTGGTGGAGGTTTGGTGGCCAGGCAGTGAAATCAGGGGCTTCAGGGAGATTAACCCACCTCATCCAGGTGGGAAGGGGCTGGCAGCAACCCGGTCTAGCTGGAACTGGATGGCCTTTAGGGTCCCTTCCAATCCATGAGATTCAGTGTTCCTCTGGCAGGGAAAGGGGTGGTGCGGAAGCTTCTCTGTGAGCAGCACAGGATGGTTTTGAGTGCCCCCTAAAGCGCTTCAGCTCAGAGTGGAAAAGAAAAAAAAGCCCACTTGGGAATGCTGGTGCATTTGCCAGGGTTGCTGCAGCCACAGTATGTCCTGGGAAGCACCCAGCCACGGTTCATTCACAAGCCCTGGGTGGTGCAGAGAACAGGAACTGCCCCTCAGAGCCCCCCTGATGGACCTTCTCCTCCAGTGCCCTGGCGCTGGCAAAGCCCAGCTCCACGGGGGCAGCCATAAAGCTGCTGGAGCCAAAGGCAGCTGGCAGGCAATGGAGAGGCTCCCAGTGACTCCAGGGTGCTGTGAAGTGGGGCCCAGGCCATTAAACCTCCGTGGGGACAGGCGAGGGGAGGGCAAATGCGTGGGAGTAGGACTGCAAGTCCTCCCTGAGACTGTTTGTTCTCTTACTTTTAATCTCCAGCATCACTGGGCACGGTCCCTCCGGAGGTGTTGCCAGACCATTGAGTTCTCCATCCCTGCCCTCCAGACACCCTCTTCCTGGAGGAAAGTCGGCAACTTTGGGTTTATTCCATTTCTTCAGCCATGCCAAAGCCTATTTAGTATCAGGTTTGCTGTGGGTTTGTTTGGGTTTGGTCCCACAAACGCCTCCGGGGCAGGTCAGTCCATCTCCCAAGCCACCCCCTGGCTGTGCCTTTGGAGCTTGCAAAATCCAAGGAGACCTCTGTTGTTCTGCTTGAACATCCCTCCCAATCCGAGTCCCAAATGGTGGGAAGCATCAGGGAACGTTATTGATAAACAATAGATGTCTGGTGGAGACGCTGGTGATTTGCCTGGTACAAAAGGCTGCTGCATCCTCTGTGATAATTCCCCTTTCTTTTCCTCCTTGTTGGCTTTGTGGTTTTGTGATTTATTTGCGGGCTGGCAGGCATCCCTGCAGGAAATGGATGTCTGCTCTTGTGTTTGGGGGGGCCATATAAATGTGCAATTTTCCCAGCACATTAATTACAGACGTTTCTCCCTGGCTGGAGCAGCTCCATGGTTTCTGTGCCCTTTCGGTTTGTTCTCCCCAGCCCAAGCTGAGAGTATTTATAGGGAACCCCAGCTCTGACATCCTCAGCTGAGCTGAGGGAAAGTTAAAGAACTCAGCCACAAAAACTGTAGAGGGGAAACTCACTGGCCTTCTTTTACCTGATAGTAACTCCAGGATAGCAGCACGGCCAAGTTTTCCCTGGCTATTCCTCCTGCTGACACCTTTCTCAAGGATAAAAGTGGTTTGCCCTAAGAAAACAACCCTCTTGCTATGGAAAAGCAATTGTAGAGCAATTTACTTTGGAATAGCTGTGCTACTTAATTCCTGGCTCCTGGAGAGACACCCAGCCGGACTTGGAGCAAAGAAAGGAAACCCAAGGCAAAATTCAGTGTGGTTGTGTCAGGTTTTGTTGGAGGAAAGGCTGGAAAAGGCACCACGAGGCCCTGGCACAGGGTGCCCAGAGAAGCTGTGGCTGTGTGATCCCTCGCAGTGCCCAAGGCCAGGCTGGAGGGGCTTGGAGCAGCCTGGGATAATGGAAGGTGTCCCATAGCAGGGGTGGAACAGGATGAGCTTTCAACCCAAACCAGTGTGGGATTCTATGGTCTGGGACAGCAGTGGAGCCAAAAATCATAATTTCCAGCAGACTGAATGTACCCAAGGTGTCCCTTGGCTTGTACCGTGGGTTCTCCACGGATTCCTGATGAAACACGTGTCCTGCTGTGATTTTTCCTGGTTTTATCCTGCCAGAAGTGAGGGTGTGGGATCAGGGATGGCTGCCAGGACAGGGCACAAACCTGAGGCAGCTTGGTGGCATGAAACCAGGAGGGAGGTGAGGACCTGTGATGGGGGGACATCCAGGGATGCAGGATTCTGGGATCTCACCTCCTGTTTGGAGTCATTGCCTGGATGTGCTGCTGCTCTGGCTCTGCTGGGATGTGTCTCATCCTTTTTGGGGCTGGGAGTGTTCCACCTACAAAGTTTCTCCCAGGGGTCCCAGCTAAGCCTTTGGGGTAAATCTCTCCGGATGCACATAAAATTAAGCATCTTACAGTGTTTGCTCTGCCTCATCCCCTGTAAGTCCTGAGCACCTTCCATGACCTCTGTCACATTTCGCTTTCAGAGCCCAGCCCTGGTGTGGGCCACGTGCTCCACGGGTGTGTGTGGGCTTGTGCGGGGCTGCTGTTGCATTCCTGTGGCCGATGGCAGCGGGCTGGGGCTGGGACAGAGCCGTCGGGAGCCAGCTTTCCTTGGGAAAGCACCCAGCTGACCGCGAGCACGGCGTGGCTGGGCCTGGGCACGCAGGCTGCTTACATCCGCACCTGGCCTGACCTTGCTGCATGCTGGAGACTCCCCTGGAGGGAAGCTGCCCTGGTGAGATCTATGCTTTCGAATCCCAGAACGGCTTGGGCTGGAAGGGACCTTAAAGGCCACCCCATCCCACCCCCTGCCATGGGCAGGGACACCTTCCACTATCCCAGGTTGCTCCGAGCCCCGTCCAACCTGGCCTTGGGCACTGCCAGGGATCCAGGGGCAGCCACAGCTTCTCTGGGCACCCTGTGCCAGCGCCTCTCTGCCCTTATACTGAAGAATTTCCTTCTAAATCGTCTTGCCATGACCTGAGTTCAGGCTCTAAACACAAACACCATTAGCAGCAGCAGGCTCCGTGCACTTAACTCCCTGCCCTGCTGTAAAAGCAGCAGCCCCAGCAGCAAACATCCCTCCCCCCATCCTCTCAGCCCTCAGCCGGAGGAGCTGCACCCCCTGCCATCACACCAGGGCATTTAGTGTAAATCTCATCCACTCCCTTTCCCATTTGGCCAGTTTGGGGGAAGAATCGCCATTAAAGCCTTTCCTTCCACACGTTGTTGCAAAGGTAGGGATTTATTTGGGCACAAATTTACTGCCCTTGTCAGTGACAAGGAGGTGCTGCTGTGAAGCTGATACAGCCATCAGCTACAGGAACACCATTCCGGGCACTGCAGGGGGGAAAGGGATTCAGGGCAGGTGTGAAAGTGGGCCAGGCAAGACATAAAATAGAGGAGGACAAGCATGCTCTGCTTCCAGAGGCATGGGGAGGCTGCGGGAAGGTGCTGAGCAGGAACTGCAGCAGGACATCACAGGTGGTGCAGGCAGCCAGGGAAGCATCCAGTGTTTATATCCTCTGTGCAGCGAGCTCACGGCCGGTGGGGATTGGCCAGGAACTGGGTCAGGATGAAGCGGGATGAAGCAAACAGGACCTGAAGCCCTGGAGCCAGGCCCCTTCCCCCCCTGCCAAGCCTGTGCTGATGCTCCCGTGCTCTGCCCTGCTCCACTCCCGCAGCCTCCTGCCAGCCCAGGAGAGCTGGGCGCTCCTGCAGCCCCAGCCTGGCGAGGGCACGTGGGCAGAGTGGTGTTCATTGCACAGCGGCCCGCTCCGGGCACTTCCCGGCCGAGCGACCCGCGCCGGCGTCTCCATCTCGTCCGGCCTGGGGCCCTGGGCTGGGCTGGGGCATCTCCTGTGCCGTGCCAGCGGCTTTGGCAAGCCCAGGGGCACAGCTGCTGCAGGGGAGGCAGCGAACGCGTGGCCACCACGGCTGGGAGATGAGTCAGGAGAGCCCAGCTGCTGCTGGTGTTCGGCCACAGCTGCTCTGTGCCAGGGCCTGCCCACCCTCCCAGGGAGCAATTCCTCCCCAATATCCCATCCATCCCTGCCCTCTGGCAGGGGGAAGCCATTCCCTGTGTCCTGTCCCTCTGTCCCTTGTCCCCAGTCCCTCTCCAGCTCTCCTGGAGCCCCTTTAGGCCCTGGCAGGGGCTCTGAGGTGTCTCTGGAACCTTCTCCAGCTGAGCAGCCCCAGCTCTCCCAGCCTGGCTCCCTCATGGCCTCCTCTGGGCCCTGCTCCGAGGCTGCTGGTACCAACCACGAAACAGGGAAAACACTGCACTAGATTGGCCTGGGTTCCCATCAGGTCTGGCAATCTGTTTTTCCCTAAGTGGGGGGAAAAGAAAGAATGCTCTCCCTCACACACACACACACACTGACTGCTACAACAGCGTGAAGTGTTTTCCTCTCGAAGAGCCCTTCCTCCCTCTCCAGCGCCTTCCTCCCGGGAGCAGGGCAGGAGTCAAGCAGCGCCGTGCCTCCTCCAGCAGGCTCTCAGCACTCCACCTCCCTGCTCAAGGGCTCCTAGGAGCCACGGCTGCTCGGGGAGAGCTCGGGGAGGGCCCTGCATCCTCCCACCCGCGGGAGCGGGGCTGGGGGCTGCGATCTGCCGGAGGCACGCCCTCCGCTCGGAGCAAGAAATGTCAAGGAGAATTAGGGAGATGACTGGAGGCTTGGAGTGCAATGGGAAGCAACTGCTGTTCCGAAGCAGGCTGTGACTACTCAGCCTTGCTAATCAGATTTCGGAGGATGCTCAGCTGGCTCTCGCTGTAGGGAGCTCGGGGTGTGCTTTGGTGGCAGGGGGTGTGCTCCAGTGGGGAAGGAGAAGGCTCCTGCTTTGGTGCCCAGAGAACTGGTTTTGTTGGTGGAAGGGGAGGAGAAGGCCCTTTGGAAAGCTGTGTATCCCCATGGTGGCTCTCCGCAAGGCAAGGCTGGGTGCTCCCTGAGGGTGTCCAAACCCAGCCTCACCCCAGGCTGCCTGGGGGCGACCCTGATGCCAGAGCCGTGGGCACTTGGCCACTCTGAGCCTCAGCGGGTGGTTTTCCAGCAGGAAAGCCAGCCACATCCAGCACCACCATTCCATCTTACTCCATCTTCAGCCAACTGGCTTCAGCCCTGCCCCCCGTTCCCAAAGCACCCTTTTGGTCCCAGGAGCTGCGGTTCAGGGATCAATCCCTGAGCCGAGGGAAGAGGGGATCCTTCGCATGAGGTTTTAATTAGCAAAGGCTCGTGTGAATTTTTTTGGGTTTTTTTTTTCTGCACGGTTTGCTCCGCGGCGATTCCAGCGAGGAATCAAAGTTTACTTCCATTCCCCAGCGCTCGGGGAAAGCAGCTTCCGTCAGCGCTGCCTGTGCTCTCGGCTGTGCTGGATATGGCAGGTCTATTTTTAGAAGGCAGGGTTGCCATGGCAACCCAGTGTATTTTTTCTGTTAAATATAGCAGCTGTTGCAGGGAACTCTTGTCCTTCTGGATGTAAAGGCTGTGTTTCTGCCCTCTGACAGAGCTCAGGGTATTAGAGGCGGATGAGAAGGGATGATTAAATAAGTGGAAGCCCAGAAGAAACCATGGATCTGTAATTACACGGAGGGGTTTGGGACGCAGCCGCGTGTGTCTGCAGCTTCTGCATTAAAAGTGGTGTGGGGACAGGGATAGAGGAGCTTTTCCACGTGGGGCTCCATGAAACCACCCAGCCCCTCTCTGTCAGCTGCCCAGTCTGCCTGGCTTTTGCTGTTCTGGTCTCTGTCCCTGCCAGGAGCCAGCCTGGTCCTGGCTGTGCCCACCAGGACTTGTCCTGGCCAGGAGGAGACGTGGGGGTGCCAAACAGGCCTTGCCATCTGAGGGGAGGAAGGAGCCTCTTTTGGGAAAAACCCCCAGTTTTATTCCTACCCGTGCCTCAGGAGCCTGAAGCAGAGGTTTGTGGCGCAGGGCTGGGGCCCGGAGCTGCCTCCATCTCCTGCTGGTGCTGGACACCTCAGTGGGAGAGTGGGAGAGGAGGTGCAGGTCCCATCTCCTGCGGGGCCGGGCCGGGGATGCAGTGTGGGAATGCTGTGTTGCATCCTAAATCTGTGACGTGCCCCAGCTTTGGGGTTCAGTGGGAAGCAAACTGACTCTGATTCTTTCTTTTTTTTAACTTATTTTTTTTAATTTTCTGGATCCCTGTAAGGTGCCAACACATCCCATCAAAGGGCTGGTTTCCATCTCCTGGGAGGAGGGAGAAGGAGAGGGGTGGGGAGCACGATTGCTCAGGCCAAGGGCAATCTGTCAGCTGGGAGATGGAGATCTCTTTTTTAATTAACTAGTCTTTGCCTCATTAAATGAAGAAAGAAACCAGAGCACAGCAGACATGAGCAGGGCTTAGGATCGCTGAAAGTTTCCTTAAAAAGTGGATGCAACGACAAACAAACAAAGAACCAAATTTAAAGCAGCTTGAGTTTAAAGTATCTGCGGAGGTCACTGTGACCAAGGCTTTGAACAGGAATAACACATCTCTGGGAGCCTTATCTGCTCCCTGAGCTATCGTGAGTGGCATCTATTGCCAGGGATGTTATTGCTTTTCTGAATTTAATAGCAGAAGCAGTGCTTAAGCAAGCAGAAAGCTGCAGGGGAAGAGCTGCCTCTGTGGCCGTCGGGGGCTGGAGTTCACCCTGGGCCTGCTCCCCTGCAGGCTGGTTTGGAGGGATGGGGCATTTTGGAGAGTCAGGGATTTAGGGGGATGGAGGATGGAGTCTGATGCTGCTGTGCCCCCGGAGCTGGAGCCTGCTCGAGCATCCTCTAGCCGAGGGCATAAATACGGGGCTCATCCCTCAGGAAGAGCTGCCCGTAATGAAGGAAGGAAAGGCTGCCACATCGCATTTGAAGATTTCCTTGCATCCTTCAGGGAGTGGGTTGTCAGGGGTTTGTGGCCCAGAAAATGTAGCTTGCAGCTGGGAGGGAGGTTCAGGGCAATCGTTTCAGATGCTGCTTTGGTTTGAATCCAGCTCAGGGTGGAGGGAGGACACTCGAGTGGGCACAGCTCCAAAAACACGTGTTTGTGCACGGAGTGGTTTGGGCTGGAAGGGCCTTTAAAGACCATCCAGTCCCACCCCTGCCATGGGCAGGGACACCTTCCTCTATCCCAGGGTGCTCCAAGTCACATCAGCCACATCCCCAGTGCCAGGCAGGTGTGTCACAAGCTCCATCCTTTCTCCATGCCCGTGGAGCACCGGTCGTCCCACTGGTTCCACTCTGCTGGTGCCAGAGGCGGAGTTTCCCCAGGAATGAGTATTTATTAAAACTCCTGCCTCTGCTTATATGTCCACTTCCCCGTGTATTCAGGGATCGTCGGGGTGTTTATGCTCCCTGCTTTCCCTGGATTGATTGATGGGTTTGTTGTGATGCCTCCATTGTGTGGCTGCCCCGCTCCGGGCACCACGGGGCAGGCAGCAGTCCTGGGAGGTTTTCCCTTTCTCTCCGCCTGTTGGCCGGTCCATCCCTCGGCCTTTTGCAGGGACTTGTGTGAGGAAGGACCATGGCAGTGTCCCACTCCACCTGGGACAGTGGAAGGGGGCTGGAACGAGATGGGCTTTAAGGTCTCTTCCAACCCAAACCATTCTGGGATCCTCTGATCCCTGTGGTCCAGCCCTGAAGCACTGAAGGCTGCAGCCAGACAAAAAGCTCATCCGTGAGGATGAGGAAGGAAGCTTGGAGCACCCAGTGTACCGAAGAGATGCATCAGCACCTGCTGCCCGCTGGATGAGGAGGAAGGAATGCTGGGAGTTCCCTCCCCACACGTGCAGAGGTAAGAGGAGACAGGATCTCAAACCCTCCAGAAGTGTGTCCCAGATACCCCCGTCACCAGGTCTGTACCTAATTGGGAAGGACGTTTCGAGGCTGATGCTCCCACCCACCATCCCTGCCGGAGTCACTGCAAGGGCTCTGCTGGAAGTTCTGTTCTGACATTGGGTGTTTTCAACATCATCTTTTTTTTTCTTGGGGAACATGGGAATATCAGAGGAATTTCTCTTTGTTGTACCCTGAGAGCCAACGGTTCTGCTCTCCCCCTTCCAAGCTCAGCCTGTATCAGTGTTTGGCAGTGCAGCCTCAGCACCTTCTCCAGCAATAGCATATTTGGGGAAATTCTCTGAGAGAGGAGTGTCCGTGGTAGTGCTGATTCAAGGGGAAAGCTCATAGTCTCTGTGAGAGAATTTTTGGGCACCAAAAAACCAGGGAGCAAGTCCAGGCTGTGGACTTCCCATCCCTGGAAGTGTCCAAGGCCAGGCTGGATGGGGTTGGAGCCACCTGGGATAGTGGAAGGTGTCCCTTCCCATGGCAGGGGGTGGGACAAGATGGTGTCTTGGGATCATTTCCAACCTAAATCATTCCATGATTTTATAATTTCCAGTTAGTCCCAGAGGTGTCCACTGTCCCCACAGGAACGTGGGTTTGGAGCAAAGCTGTGGCAGGAGCTGAGGAAGCAGCAGGATGAGTTTCCTGTGGGATTGTAGCCCTGTTGGCTTTCAACCTTCCCTAAACCCCAGGCACCACGGAAACCCTCTTATCAGTTGTGCTGGTGCCTCCAGCTTAATTAGGGGTTTTAATTATGTCTCCTTTTTAGTTTTAGCCCCCTCCAAACCCTTCCCTGAGTCCCTTCTAGGGGGAGATCCAGGAAAAGCGTGTTTGCCTTCGCTGCGATCCGAACGACCCCACCACCCCAGAAAGCGCGGGGGGCACAGGGGGAGAACAGGCGCCAAAACCTCTCCTCCTCCGACCCCGAGCTGCTCCAAGGCAGCTGCACCTCTGGGAGAGAGGCAGGAGCAGCTGGAGCAGAGGCGAGGCCAGATGAGAGGATGCCACGAGGAGAATTATTTCCTGTGCCTGTTGAACGGGAGCCCGGAGCGGCCCCTTCCACCCTGGCGGGGCAGCAGCTCCGAGCACCTGCGAGGCCTGGGCAGCTCCGAGCTCCGGGGAGGACGAGAAATCCCCGAGAAATGGCCATGGGAGGGGTTTCTCCAGGAGCTGGGAGCGCTGTGCTGCGAAGGGTGACAAAACCAGGGGGTGTTGGACACGCACAAAAGATTTGGCCAAGGGTAGGTGCTGCCCCAGGGTAGTTTGATGGGAATGTGGATGACAGCATCTCCCTTCCCTGCAGAGACTTTTCCATGTTCGACCCAAAACCTGTTGTTTTGTTGGGATGTTGAAGATTTTCCTGGGGTTTGGGGGGGTGGGGTTATTTCTGGAGGAGGGTTTTTATTTTTGAAGGGGTTCTGGGGTGGGGTTTGATTTCATTTTGGGTTTGTTTGTTTGTTTGCTTCTACTTTTTTTGGGGTTTTTTTTGTGTTTTGTTTCGGGGTAGGTTTTTTGGGTTTTGGGGGGTTGGGTTTTTTGTTTCGTTTTTTTGGGTTTTTTGAGGGTGAGTTTGTTTGGGGATCTTTTGGGGGGCTTTTTCTTGGAGGCTTTTTTTT
>VZTG01005004.1:648474-664475 GCA_013397845.1 Melanocharis versteri | reverse complement strand
GATTCTGTGATTCTGTGAATTTTGTCTCATTATTGTATGCCTACTGTAGTGACTATTTACATTGCTTCCATAAACATCCAAGAACTGAATTCAGTGTTATGTGAGCTATTGAAAAATAGATTGAGTAATTGACTTTAGACTGTGAAAGCAAGAATATCATGTGTGGGTTAGTAAAAATGTCCCCTGTAAAAAATGTCTGTAAAAAATGTCCCCTGTGAGGAATTTTTCTTGTAGGTAAATTACTATTGCTTTGTTTTTTTGTTGTTTTTTTTTTTAAAAATCATTAAATATGTGTAAATTCAACAGAAATAATAGATTATCTACAAAATTTGATTTTCTCTATAAGATTTATACAGAAGAAAAAGTTCTACCATTATAAAAGAATATCTCGAAAAAAATTACATCATGGAATTCCTTCTTCGTCTTTTAGCAGATAAAGATTCAACTTAATCACTTCTCAAACAATAAACTGTCTCTCTGCTGCTACCAGTTCTCATGATCTGACACAGAATGTACTTTCGTCCACAGAGAAGGTCAGAGAGTCATTACCACAATCCCATGTTCAGATTATTACCTGAGTGACACAAATTCAGATGTTTTCATTGTTCTAGTGTCTTTCCTGAAGTGCCTGTTTTCTACTAAAAAAAGTTTAAGTTCCCTTTCCTCCACTCTGCCCTCTCCCTTACTAAACTGAATATCTAGGCTGAATTGCAAGAACTTATATGAGTTTACAAATGAAAACATGGAAGAAACACCTCTTTAAAACAAAGGTGTAACTTACAGTCAGTCTTTCAGGAAGAATTAAACCTGAAAAAGAAATACTGAAGAAGGAGCTGCATAGCTGGGGGGCTAAAATTTAATGTTATGCTTTTGTTGGTTTTGTTGGTTTTTTTCGCAGAAATGTAATGCAGTTATCCTGTTCTCTTATAATGCTATATAAAAGAATAAGTTAGTGGATTAAATTTTCTGTGTACAATTCATGTTGTCTTTCAGTATGTCATGGGGTGTGTCATCATTCTCTTCAATAGTGTTATTCTAGTACTGCTTTAGATCCATTGATTCCAATATAAGGAAGAGAATCATGTCTCTATCTCAGAGATGACATTTATTTCCAAATGTAGTATCTGTGAGAGAATGAACTGGTGACCAAAATACATATGATATCTAACCATCCTAATTATTCTTCCTGTAAAGTTTCAGTTCTTTAGTAGAGTAAGAGTTTGAAACACCTGCTATGTAACCATTAGTCATTTAAAAGTCTTAATATATGATACTTAATGCTGATTATAGGAATATCTAACAGGAAAAACTTGAATTGTGATCACTGATAGTAAAGATTAAAGGAATATGACTTTTTTAGCTTCAGCTGACATATAATTTAAGGGAAATAAACAGAATCCACATCTGATGCATAAAAGTGCACTGATAAAGAAGCTGTAGCAGCAGAGAAAGAAACACACATCACCGGCCTTATCTCACCTTTATCTCCTGAAGTTTAACTTAATTGGGCTTAATTAGTCCAACCTAATTATGCCTGTTTCTTTTGCACTGAATGACAAGTATTCATTCCAGGAAGCCATTGCTCCTGCCTAAAGACAAGTAGTATAATTGATTATTTGAAAACTGGAATATCTGTTAATATGGAAAGAACTAGGCTACCAGTCTAGACAAGCAAACTATTTTTTTCATGGCTAAAATTAAGTAAAATAGATCACATTGTTTTGCTGGCAAACTGTTGCACATTCTTGATGAGTAACTGAAGGAGTCTAAAGACAGATGTCTGCATGGGAGCTAAATGCCAAAACCCAGGAGATCCTGTCAAAATAGGAAGTATAACTGAATGAGAAGATATCTTGTTAAACATAACTATGTCTTTTCAGAATGAACTTGATAGCTCTTCAGAATTGTGGAAGGTTCATTGGTCAGAGGTTACTTTTCAAGCCCCAGAATAGGAACTTAGAGCTCTAGGTTACATGCAAACACCTGTACATGGACATCTACTTTAAGCTGTCTGCCATCAGAATTAACTCTTATACATGGAGCCAATTCAGCTGCTGAAATACAGACACCTACTGCCATTGGAGACATCACAAGGCGTCCAAGTCCTCTACATCGGTCTGTCATACACAGAGCAGGACCTAAAGGAGGTCCTTGGCCTTCTGGAACAACAGCTGGATATTAAGTGAGAATGATAAATTATTACATGCCAAAAAAGAAAAAACAACAGTAAAAAAGCATGAGAAGGATGACTACTAACACCTGCTTCTGACTTTTTGGTGTGTGATATCTGTGAGAGATACCGATCCTGTTTTCATGAGCTCTAACTAGTGCATGCTAACTTTGACTGTAAAGCAAACTGCAGACTGACACCTTTTGTGAAACTAAAAAATTTTAATCGTGTGTTTTCCTCCCACTTTTTCAACTACGTCTCTCTTTCCTGCTGACTGTGCATTCTAAGTGAAATATATAAATACAAAATGAACTGCATGAAAATGAAATTAAATTCTTGCTGGAGATTTGATAGAGTAAAAAAGTAGAAAATTCTGATATTAAATTAAGCCTTGCTGAGTCTTGAGAACAGCTTTCCAAACATTTTAAACTGGAATGCTTTGGTAGGATTATAGGTCAGGGAAAGTCTTCCTGACTGGAGATCAGTAACCAGCTCTAGTATACGACTTCAGCTAAATTAAATAACATAAGAAGGGATGTTGCAGAGCAATTTGGAATAATCTCAAGGGGTATTACCCGTGAGATAAACCCACTGTTTTAAAAAAACTCTTACTTTTCACTGTACATCTATCAAAGTTTCTCTTTTGTCAGGGAGCTGACTTTTTTTTTAGTAAAAGAAAATTAAGTTCTTTGTCCCTTTCTTCCCTTCATCTTGTAGAAGATTTTATGGTTTTATCTCATAAAGATAAAAAGATTGGAAGAAGCCTTCATGCTTGAAAGCAAATTTCATTGAAACTCAGCCGACAGTTTTTGGGTGTCTCCTTTCCATCCTGTAGCATAATCTCAAAGATTTTGTGATGAAGTCTAATATCCTGTTCAACATAGGAAACAAACAATGATTGAAAATTTATTTATAAAACATTTACTACTACAATACACCTCAAAGTCAATAAAAGGCACAAAATAGGATTAGGCATCTACCTATTTTCTTTATCAGGATGATCAAAATTTATTTAAAACTCTTTCTAAGGTACACGGTTCTTCTTACAGAAAGACTTAGGAGGTTACAGAAAAGAAAAATGTCTGTGACTCTCAATGAATTTGATGAAGAAGAGTTCTATCATTCACCACTGATAAATAACATATCCTCCATGTAATTCTTAGAGAATGCATTTTTCTTCAAAGTGGCCACAGACAGTACCATCCTTCTTCTGATTTCCTCACACCAAGGCTCCAATATATTCAGTGTTGGGTTTTTTAAGAAGGATTTCTGTATCACTGGCAGTTAGAATGAAAGTAGATGTTTTTGCAACTGTAGTAAAGGCATAAAATATACTCCTTTGTCTTCCCATGTCTTGGCTGCGTCCCCAAACAACTATTTTAAACAATATGTATAAATGGGAAGTTAAACATCTTATGCTGGGCATTGCAAAGGAGGCATCTCTTCAAAATTGTCTGGAAACATAAAATCATGGAATCATTTAAGTTAGGGGATTAGACCACTACAGTCATTCAGTCCAACTATCAACCTAGCATTGCCAAGTCCAAATCTAATAGGAAGCAGTTTGATCTGAGCACATTACCACTTCACCATGGTGTGTCAGCCTCATAACCCAGCAATGAACAGACTTCTGTCTTTTAGAATCCTTAAAGGGGTATCTTTTATGGTAGGAGGTTATCAGCAGGATCCTGACAAATTTTAGGCATCTACAGTGAAGAAATCTCTATCTGACCAAGGGGGTCTAGAGCTCCTTTAAAGACAAAAGTGTTTGCATTGCAGAGTAAATTTCATCCCAACATTCTCTTAATGACTGATTAAATAAAAAAAAATTGTCCCCTTTGCTCAGTTGAGTGTGTAGCTGCATACTAACACACCTAAGTCTTAGTGTGCTGGTATAGTTTGTGCACACTGCTTTCCCATCCCATGGAAGGCAAATGGTTTAACGGTTGTCTTGTTTTATGGTTTTTTTTGCTTTGCTTTGGGGCGGTTGGGGTATTTTTTTTTGGTTTTTTTGTCTTTTTTTTTTTTTTTTTAATGGAAATTCTTCAAGCTATGACCAACTCTGAAGACAATATTCACATCTTGGTGTTCTTCTGTTTATGGAATATGGCTTTGATAGGACTCCTGTCCTAGTTATATTGTGGGAATAGAAGTCCTTGAGAAGCATCCAACAACAGAAGATGCCACAGAGTTAAAATGAGTAAATTAATCAACATTTTAATCTTAATCTTAATGAAAAGGATTATGTCATTTTTGGATGTAAAACTTAGAGTGACTCTTTAAGTCACTTGAAACAAATAACCCTTTGACCTATAGGTGTTTTTCTCTGAAGGGGGCTAATTGTTTAGTGTAGCCCAACGTGAAATATTAGTCATTTGGAGAATTTTGCTTATGCTGGAGCTAGGCTCTGTGAGAACCTCCTGTAGCAGTGACAATGTTGACTTTTTTTCTAATATTGATTAAAAAGATGATTAAAGATATTTTCAGCAAAGGGAAATTAAAAGAGCCTAGGCATTAGATTTTTCATGAATCAAGACTAATCATGCACAGCATTTCAATTAAAAATACAACAAATTTTCCAAACTAAAAGCTTCACTAGGCAGGATGAGGGTACATGGGTTCTTAAGGGATTTTTTTTTTGTTGTTGTTGCTTTGGTTTATTCTATTTGACTTAATTGAGTATGGAACACTATGCTTCTGAATGTATTTCTAATGTGATTGCATTTTTTTCCTAAATGCTTACTAAATTGATCAATGGAAATACCAAATATTTATATGTTAATTTCCCTGATTATTTTTTTTCAATGGCAAAACATTATTCAGATACAGCTGGAAGTACAAGGTATTACTGAAATTACTATGGTTTATTTTTTTTTAAGATTCCTGACACTTAGCTTTTATAGCTGCTATGACTGCATCAGTAATGCACACAGGAATAATTGTTAACTGTCAAGAACACAATGTATTTCTAATCATATTCCATCAATGACATGTGTTTTACATTGTTAAATCATTTTGGCTGAAAAACAGAGGCTCAGAATGGAATATAAAAAGCCCGTTCTTTCAGTTTCTTTGCATTATTCATAAATGCAGTACCTTGTCAGCACTTAGGTGTAATCAAAACATAAATGTTGTACGAATATTTTGTGTTGAAACTGCATGTAGGATGTTCCTACGTTACACAATACATTGCATTGTCTTTTTTTGAGTCAGTATAAAATTTTAACTATGTGTGTCATAAGTTCTGTAAAAGCAAGGCTGTCTACGGTTTCCTTTTTGTTCACTGTTTCAAAAGAATGGGTTGAAATTGAAAAAAATCATTAAAAAGCCTTCAAAAAATCAACAAGCTGTTTTTATCCTTTACCATTGAATCTCATTCACACTTATTATGCTGTTGCATGGTATAACTTGATATAATTTTCAAACTAACTCTTTTGAGCACTGGTTTGAGTGTTTCGGAGATAAATAACATTATGAATAAATAAAAAACCCTACCATGACAGTTTCTTTTTGTGCAGTGAAAAAAAGGACAATGAAAAGCGACTTCTGTGTTCTAGCAGCTTGGAGTCTCTCACTATGTACCGAAAGCTGAAAAAAAAAGTAAGTCTAGATTCCTGAGAAATTATGAAGTAGCAAAGATATAACAAAATTTAATACTGTAATTCTGCAAAAATAAGTAAAAATTAAAATAGGGGATGCAATGATTTACAATTGAAGATATGGGAAGTGAAGTTAACAGTATTTTTATTGTCCCCTCTGATGTACAGACTACAGAAAACTTTCCCTCTTCTTATACTAAGTGTCTTTCTTGTTACTTTCCAAGTTTTCAGCAGTAATATATAAATAACAACTTGCTTTCAGAATTTCTTTAATTTTGTTTAGGGACAGTTTAATAAAATAAAATATAACTAGAAAACTTAGAAAAACCTCTGTTTTAACTGAAGGTAAAACAGAATACTGTTTCTTGGAAGAAAATTGACCCTATGCATAAATTCAACAGAGTGCAAAAATTTTGCTGGATATTTTGCTTCATTGGATTATGAGACTTAATTGTATTACTGGGGGGGGGATTGATGACTTTTTGTTCTGGGATAAATATGCTTTTCTGTAGTTGAAAAAACACCCAAAAAGCCCCAAAAACCAACCAACCAAACAGACAACCCCCTCAAAAACCCCAACCAAAACCAAAAAACAAAAACCAAACAAACCAAAAAAACACTACCAAAAAAAACCCACCCAAAAACCCAACCTCAACTACAACAAATGCCAAAGTGACTCTGCTTTTATTTGTGAAGATTCATAACTTGCGACGTCCACAGTCCAAAATATTTTCAAATGTCAATTAAATGTGCCCTTTTTTTCCCTTCTTCATATTGAATTATTTTGGCAAAACATCTGATAATAAGCTTTTGGTGAGAAATATTTTATTTTACAAGATAGTTATTACTCAAATTTAACTCTGTTCCATTTTCCAAGGAACGAGAATATCCTACAATTCAAAGTATAAGGTAACACCTTTTCAAAATCACAACCTTTTCATAGTAATCCAACAAACACACATACGTATTTGAAATTCATTCTTGGGTTTTTTATTAATTTTTTTCTTTAGTATTAATTTTTCCTTATTATTTTAGCACAAAGGTAACCAAATTCTGCACAAACAAAACTAAATGATGTTTCGTATTACAAATTCTTTGTCAAAATTTAAGGCAAAATTTATCACTTGGTTTCCCAAAGAAAGGTTAATTTGAGGGACTGTTTTAAGTTGACATGGTATCATCAAGCTAGAAACCTGACTGGTTAAGACTTATTACAGCAGATAAGTGAAAAATAATGATTTTTTTTTTCAGAAGTATTTGAGAAGCATCTCTCAAATATGAGAAATAGTTTCTTAAAAATCTTGATAATAAGCAACTGAGACTGATCAGTTGGAGACTGGAATCAAGGTGATAGCAATGAATAAGAGCAAATCCAGAGGGTAAGACAAGACAATGAGACGCTAAGCACTTGATTTAAGCAGGAAGAATTTCAAAGGTTTGAGTGAAACAGTCAAGGGTACAGACTATGAATGAAGCGTTTGCATAGTGCTCTGATTTGCTGTGAAAGGGGCAGAAAAATGGTGTTCTACTAGTCAAGAACTATTATACTATTCTGATGCTTGTAGGAAAAGGTTACTTAATAAACATTATAAAACCTAGGACTGAGACCTCATGCTTTCATAGAATTATAGAATCATAGAATTGTTTGGGTTGGAAGGGGCTTTTGAAGATCTTCTATCCCCTCTGCCGTGGGGTGGGGCTTTCAGTTAAAACCATTGTCCCTTGTCCTGTCACTACAGGCCTCTGTAGAAAGCCTCCATTTTTCTTAGAGGGCTCCTTTATATAGTTTGAAAAGTGTCCCCAGCACCTTCTTACTTTCAGGCTGAACAACCACAACTGTCTCAGCCTTTCTTCGTAGAAGAGGCAATTCAGCCCTCTTTTTTGTGTTTTTGGTTTGTTTTTGTTTTTTGTTTTTGTTTTTTTTTGGTTGGTTGGTTGGTTGGTTGGTTGGGTTTTTTTTGTCCTCTTTTGGACCTTCTCTAACAGGTCCATGTCTTTCCTTTGCCAGGAACCCCAAAGCTAAATGCAGTACTCCAGGTGGGGTCTTAAGAGAACGGAGTAGAGGGACAGGATCACCTCCCTCAACCTGCTGGCCATGCTTCTATCTTTGCAATGCAGAATACAATTGTCTTTCTGGGCTGCAAGGCCAGCTTATATGTAATTTTTCATCAACCAGTATCCCTAAATTCTTCTCCATAAGACAGCTTTCAACACATTCACCCCCAGCCTGCATTGATACTGTGGACTTCCCCAAACCAGATCAGGACCTTGCACTTATCCTTCTTGAGCTTAATGGTGTTCATATGGATACACTCCTCAAGCCTGTCACAGACCCTCTGGGTGGCATTCCACTCCTCTAGTGAAACAACTGCATCACTAAGCTTGGCATTATCTGCAAACCTGTGGGTGCTCTCAATGCCACTGCCCATGTCATTGACGAAGATATGGCCTAATGTTCATTCTAGTGTGGCCCTTGAAGGCCACCATTCATTACTGGTTTCCACTTGGACGCTGAACAATTGTCCGGAACTCACAGGATTCAGCCATCCAGCTGGTTCCTTATCCAGCTAACAGTCCATTTGTCAAACCCATGTCTCTCCAATGCAGCAGCAAGAATACTGGGGGGGGACTGTATCAAAGGCTGTGCAGGAGTCTGGGTAGATGACATTCCTAGCTCTTCCCTTATCCTCTGATACATTAGAAGGACACTGGATTAGTCAGGCACAATTTGTACTTGGTGAAACCATGTTGGCTGTCTCTAATCACTTTCATGTCTTCCATATGTTGTGACCTGTATTCCAGAGGGATCTGCTCCATTATCTTATGGGTCATGGAGGTGAGATTAGTGCTGCAAAGCTGAAAGCCTCACCTCATATTGGTGAGATGAGTGCCAGAGTAGTTTGTGAAAGTGCTCCAACCACTAGAATAACAAAAGTCCGTTTGATATCATGATCACCGATGCATTTTAAAGAAAAGAAGCCAGCTGTACTTCATCAGGTGCCTGTCTTCAGGGAAAGGCTAGACAGACTGTCTCCCGAGAAGTCACAGGTGCCTGACTTCCACCATTTCTCTGCTGAGCCAATGAAGAATGATAGTCATCCAAGACAGTAGCTCCAACTGATAAGAAGTTGTCATTGATTTTCCAAGATCTGGTATAAGGAGACTTCAATAAGGCAAGATGCCTGACATCTGTGCTTAACTGAGGTGTCTAGATTGTGGTTGTCAGTCAAATACAGTCAATATACCTACTTACCTGAGTTATTTTTTCAATATTACACAATGAGCTTCACAATGCCCTCTACATAACTGCTGGGGTGTCCTAGCCATTCATAAAAGTCTGGGAAATACGGAAAAGCCACATGTCTCTAAGCTAGCACACTGAAGTCAGGCAAGATATGTCAAGACATCGCAATTATTATTAAAAACCTCTGTCTGTATAATTGAATTAAGTGTTACTTCTTTTAAAATCTTTAGCCATCCTATAGCATGGTGATGATATGTATTTGTCTTTTTTTTAAATTTATTTTTATTTTTTTTATTTTCAGTATTTAATTTTCTCTATCTGCCATTGCTTGATCCTATATAATACCAGATATGTTCATGGGCTGGATCTCCACATAGCTGGCTCCAGTATTCTGGGAGATATTGTATCTTTGTAATCTTTCTACAAGTCTTCTGCTCCATAGAAATATAGCAGTACAACTTTCCTGGCACCCGTTCTTGAAATAGGAGTCAGACTGTGCTTTTGCCATGTCTGTATGTACTGTGTGGTACATATCCATGTATATATTTAAAAATGTACATATACATGTACTGAAGCTGGCCAAAATCTGTAATTTTCAGACAAATATCAGCAATATTGGTTTTTTTTGTTTGTTTGTTTTTTTTTTTTTTTTTTTTTTTTTTTTTGTAATGTGAACACATTTTNTTTTTTTTTTTTTTTTTTTTTTTTAAGAATTATGAAAATTATTTGAAAAATCCCACCTGGTTTATGAGTATTGAGTCACAAAAATCGTATTAAACCTTCTGTACCACTAATGACTAATTGCTAAAGCCAGCATAAGAAATTTAAGCTAACACTGCAGGGTCAATGTTTTTCTTAAGTGAAACAGATGAACCCTAGAGTTTCCATCTAACAGACTTAACTAGAAAATCTGTAGTAAAATAAAGACTGGAATGAAAAAAGTGAATCTAAAATGGTTAAGCTATTTAAAATGAGAAAAGCTGGATTTCAAACACATTGTAAAGACTTTAAAATATAAATAAAACTCCAATATATTTAATTATATGCAATTAAAATAAATTTTCACCCGCGAGCAACATTTGCTTTAAAACACTACTTACAGAGAAATAAAAAATGGTAATGACTTCTAAATACTCCAGTGGCATCATTTAAAAACAATGCAGTGAATTTATTAAATTTGACATGGAAGATATATATATAATTAAATAGGAAAATGCTCATTTTGATTTGAGACCTTCTTTCAGAAGCCGCACATCACTGGTGCAGGGCAATTTTCTTTTTCGCATATCTACAGGAAAAGCACAAATGTATGTAATAGCAATGACATCAGTTTCACTTATATAGTTTCACAACCAACACATTTAGTGTTAGCTAGTCAAAGTAGGCTAATTGTTCTTACTCTATTTGTTGGAAATTCATTAACGAGTAGGAAACAAAGATGGAAAATGTGTAAGATGGGCAGAAACAGATTCAGAATAATCCTGGCCCCAGCGGTACCCATTTTAAGAAACACACTGGTATAGTCAGTTATGCAAAATTTGTCTCCTGTGTAGAACACGGGAATAATTTTGAAATCACAATGCAGTATAGAGTCATATAACAGCCTAGCTTAGAACGGACCTCAAAAAAATCATCTGGTTCAACCTTTAGTGGGAAAGAGATCCTTGATGAGATTACCTAGCGCACCATTCCATTCACTTGAAGCTTGAAAAACTCCCATGAAAGGCACTCTCCCATGCCTCCAAGAAGGTTCGTCCTCTGACTGATTCTTCTTACTGAAAAAAAAAAAATCTTTCTTACTTTGAGGTGAAATATCTCCAGAGCAACTGTTACTCATTGCACCTTGTCTTCGTGTGACTTATTGAGAAAAGACTGCTTCCATCTTCTTTGTAGCTGCTCTCTAAGAACTGGGATACTGTGAGGAGGTCCTCTTGAGCCTTTTCTTCTCTGGCGAGAAGAGAATTAACTCCTTCTGTCTTTCATCATAAGTCAGGTTTTACAGTTATTTGATTATTTTGTGGCCTTCCTCTGAAGTCTCTCCAGTCTATCTGTGCCTTTTTTTAATTGTGTGGCCAGAACTGTCCATATCTGATATTTACAGAGTGGAGGGAAAGAATATAAAAATCAAAGTATCCTGGAAATGTAGAGATTTTGCTTTAATAAAATTTTAAGACTTATCTCCTGATTTACTAATATACAGAGTCAATGCTATTCCTTTCTATTGAACTATTCAACCTTCCTTGCTATGCAAGAAGTTGTCAGTGTTACACTGCACCCCGAAGCAATGTCTTTACATCTGCAGAGTGACACAAAATAAAATGAAATATTACACAGTTCAGCAGGCTATGCTGTAATTCTCTTGTGGTGTTTTAAAAACAGTGCAAATAAGTGTTCAGGTGAGGAGATTGCTAAATAGTCATTGTTTGAACTGTGTACCTGTTCCTTAGAATTCTTTGCATTTAATACAATCAAATAAAATTTATTCAGTTAAGTAGTTTGCCACCTTGTATTTAATATTTAATGATAGGGGTAAACAAATGCTTATATTTATCCTTCTCATCTATACATAGATATGTAGATCTGTGAATTTGCAGACACCCACATAGATATCTGAGACTTCTAAAGTATTCAGTATCAAATATTGGTTTTCTTAAACATCTAATGTTCACACATTTGGGTCTGTCTGGAAAAAAAATAGCTCAAATTAACTTTCAGAGTAAATAAATTAAACTACCCCAAATAATTTCCATAATATTTTTTTATAGTGAATTACTGAGACTACTTCATAAAGTTAGATAAATTACATTTATTTCTGTATGAGTTTAATCTGGTTTAAGTAATCCAATTCACGGTTTTAGTTTGAATCTTTTTTCCTGAGTCTCTCCGTGTAGCCACATCCAAGAGCACATCTAGGGTAAACAGGAACCCTTTACACATGGATTGAGATAACTGTGCTGCTTTTAATCTAAGGAACATAGGAAATGCTCAGCTATATTTTCTCTTGCAAAATCTGAATAAAATTGTTCTAAATATATAGTCCATTATAATTTTCGTTCCAATAGAATAATTTACTAAGGAATTCAGAGGTAATACTATGATGTCACTATAAAATGAGTGTTAAATTCAGTTTCATTAAAATTTTACACAAGAAAAGTATCATATATTCTAAATTTGTTTCATATTCAAAGCACAATGGTCAAAAAATTTTTAAATTTTGCATCCTTATAATGGTACTCAACATTTCTACAGATCTCAGATATATTTACCATATCATTCATAATGTGAAAATTTCAAGTTTTGCATATCACTAAATCCTACCTCAACTTCATCAAAGACTAAAAGAAGACACACAGAAAAATGCTTCTTTATCAAGAAAAATTCTAGTTTTCTCCAGTTACTTTAGTAAATCCCGTTAGTCACTGATGTTTGCATGTTTTTCATTCATGTACAATACTGAAACTGATTATTATTTACAAATGTTCCCTAGACAGGATACTGTTCTAAAAATAGGTAAAGGAATTTAAGATGTTTCTGGTCTACGGTCTGTAACTGTCTGAGCAGATAATTTTTGTAGATTTCCAGTTTCTGCCACCTGATTCAATTGTCTTTTCTCAATAATTTTTTGTCTATCAAAATCCCCATGCTGCTAAATGTCCCAACCTTTCTTTGCTCTGCTTCCTGGGTGCAATATCTATTTTGTGTAAGAGGATTTTAGATTTTGGCCATTGTGCCCCTATACTGAATGCTTGAACTTTTCTTAATTTTTCAGCATTATTTGGCTGCCATTGGCTATTATATCTGACCTCTGGCAGCTAAATATATCCCCTGGAAAATCAGATTATCCCAGCAATTTAGACACAAATTTTAGAATGACACAGAAAACATATATGCTCATTTATGCTTATATTAGCTCAGAAACTGCATATTCCCATTTCTGTTTATTGACTACAATGAGAGATTAGGGTGGCTACCTGAGATTTAGACCTCTAACTTCAGGTGCTTAAGATTTTGTGTATGAATTCTATTTCCACTTTCAAAATGAATGCTGAACTAATTTAGCTACTCTGAAATAGCATTCAAAATAGACACTGAAATATACTAGGATATTCGGAAAGCAAGAATACTATTCTCAAGCTGACATAGTTATTAACCCCAATTTGTCATACTGCTTACATTGTTTATAAGGATTTACATTGTTATCTTTTGTATTCTTCAGTATTGTGACAAAAGCCTGCAGAGGAAAAAACCCCAGACCACCACAAAAAAACAAACCCCCAAAAAATAAAGAAGGAAAGGCTCCAGGGAATGGTGGTATGGTATGGAATAATAATCACAAGATCTTTCTGACCCTTCACAGACTTTTCTTTGTTGAATTAACATACAAGTTATTTATGGTGGTATCATATGGTACATTTTGGGTAGGAGTTATGTTGAGATGTGCGACACAAAGCAATCAGGTTCTTGAAGCTAGTTTTGCTACCTCTGCAGGTGTGTTCATGCAAAAGTAGAACTTCCCTGGTGAAACAGAGAATATCTGACAGTATCCACCTAAGGGTGTTAAGAGACCTGGCTGATATCGTTGTGAGGCAACTCTCCATAATCTTTGAGAAGTCATGGAGACATCTCAGAAAATTAAAAGAAGACTAATGTTACCTCCACCTGCAAGAATGGCTTAAAGATGGATCCAGGAAGTTATAAGGCCCATCACTCTTACTTCACTCCTTGGGACAACTATAGTACAAAACCTCCCAGGGGCTATCACGAGGCACATGAAGAACCTGATTGGTTAAAGCCTGCATGGATTCACCAAGGGAAAATTGTGCTTGACAAACCAGATCTTCTGTGACAAAGTAATCTGATTGGTTGATGTTATGTGAGCAGTGGACATTATCTACCTGGATTTCCTCAAGGCTTTTAATAGGTTTTCCCACAACCTTTTCCCGGAGAAATGGTGTGTCTGTGTGGTGGGTGGGGAATTGTCTGACAGGCTGTACCCAGAGCATGGTGGTAAATAGCTCCCTTCAAACTGTCAGCCTGTCACAGGTGGGGCCCCCAGGGATCAATATTTGGCCCAATGCTTTTTAATATCTTTGTAAATTATCTGGATGATGGGATTAAGTGTCTGTAGGGAAGTCCTATGAAATAATTCTCTTCACGATGCAGCAGACAAATCTTTAGACTTCACTGTGTCATACCATGGAAGGAGAGAGAGAGAAAGGTGGATGAAAATAAGTTTTTTTGTATTGGGGCTACTCTGATAACAGAAAAGTTGGAACTTATGTATATGGAGCTTTCTTCTGGACACAATAACAGTACTGTGTTATTGACTACAGATGCTCACTTTAAATGTTTAGCTTTTTTATTTTCTTTTTTTTTTTTTCCAGTATAAAAGTTATGAATGTCTACTTCAGCAAATATGTTTCAACCTTTACATATCTTCTGCTTCTTGCAGTCATTTATGACCATGGCCAGCCTACACCCATTTGTTTAACTGATTTTAGCTTTTCTGGCAGCAGTGGCTTGTCTGGATTCAAGACTGTGCAATATTACAACCACTTTTGCTTTTTTGAGATAAGCTTTGGTTTCATTAAGATTCTACTAGATAAACTAATGTAGCTCTGGCTTCCTTTTATTGATTAAGTCTTGTGGCCTTTCTTGAAAGAGGGAGAGAGACTTTTTACAAGGACTTGTAGTGATCAGATGAGAGGCAATGGTTTTACATGGAAAGAGGGTGGATTTAAACTACATATAAGGAAGAAATTCTTTATGAGGAGGGCAGTGAAACATTGGAACAGGTTGCTCAGAGAAGTTGTGGATTCACAATTCTTGGAAATGTTGAAGTCCAGGTTGGATGGAACTTTGGGCAACCTGGTCTAGTGAAGGATGTCCCTGCCTATGGCACGGGGTTTGGAACTAGATGATCTTTAAAGGTCCATTCTAACATAAACCATTCTATGATTCTATAAATCTATAATCCTATATTATAAATAGCTCCTGTCCTAAACATTTTAGAAAGCAATGCTGCTCAGACTGTCTCATATAGGTTTTAATTTGTGTGGGTGTTTTTATCTGGAAGTACATATGTTGAAACAGTTTTGTGGACTCAGTGATGAAGTCCTAGCAATATCCTAGCAATGTCCTACTCATTTGGATCAAGATTTTAGTTTACATTTAGTGTTCTTGTAAGAACTTATAAGAACTTCAATACGTGTGTATAGATGAGCAGAACAAGTTGTTCAGTGATGTTTTAAACCACAGGACAGAATTCCTCTTCCCATTGTTAAAGGCAAAGCGTGTAGAATTGTGCTGTTTGTAAGGGAGTGGCTGGACTGCATGGAACTCTGGCTAGGGACAGGAGCTGAGCCAGCTGAGATCTGCTGAGTAAGGATTAGAGGGCACTCTAATATGTCATTGAGTGTGTGTGCTATAGACGATCTGACAATAAAGAAGAGGTAGATGAGGCCTTCTTCAGGTGATAAGGATATCTGCTAGAGGGAAAACCAACAAGATACTGATGACAACTGCTTGACACAGGAGCTAATGAGGGGAGATATTCTGGACCTCATATTTACTAACAAGAGATGAGAAAGATGGAAACAGCCTTATCTGAAGCTTGTATTTATAATCTTTAGAGGAGGGAGCAAGATCTTTGTCCTGAATGTCATAAGACCAGACTTTGGCCTATTCATATATCTGTTTGGAAGAATCCTAAGGAATATGGTACTGAAAAAATGGGAGGTAGAAGACAGCTGGTTGGTTTTCATGGATCAGGAGCAATCCATCCTGATGAGAAGCAACTCAAACAAAGACAGCAGGATGTCTGGATGGATGAACAAGTACTAAGTGTAAACATGAAAAGGAAACATAAAATAAATAAATTTGAGTACAGGTGACAAGGCAGAAAAATAGAGACAGCCTCGTAGCAGCGGAAATGCTGTTGAAACAGAGCTTCCTCTCCTCTCCTCTCCTCTCCTTATTTTTATAGTCA
>VZTG01005004.1:612399-645270 GCA_013397845.1 Melanocharis versteri | reverse complement strand
AAAATGGTCAGATTTTTTTTTTTTTTCTCATGTATGGATGGAGCTCTGTGTCTTTCTTTTTCCTTACATTTGTTTTTATTGCATCATATTTTTTTAGGTTAGACTATATTTCTTGAGAAAAATTCAGTAATATTAGTCTGCATTTTATAAGTGGTATTAGATTAACAATATTTAAAAAAAAATAAAGCAGCTTAGTGATAAATATGTTGACACACTCCTTTAAGCTGTGGGTGTAAACTTGATGGATGTCATAAGAGCTAGCCTAGATAGACACCACAAGAATATTGGGGGTGGAAATAGAAAATAGAGTGACAGAGAGAAAGAAGAAGAGGAGGAGATGGGAGACAATAGAGACTGGATATTGATGTTCCTTAGCCTTCGTAAACTGGAGGCTTGTTCAGAGCTCTGCCTCTGCCACTTGTCATCACTGACGTCTTGGGAGCTTGGACATGCTTTAAGGACTCCTCACTGGCCGAGGTTGCATGGTCCACAAGCTCTCTTGACTTCTGTCTCTTAAAGGAACCTGAAACTTAACTGAAAATTCAAGTTGTGGAGCTAAACTCCTAAACTGTAGGTACTGCAGCACCGGGCTTGATTGATTTTTGAATCTGCTGATGCCTGTCTTAAGTCCAAATTTTTAGAGGGTAATCTCCAAAGGTTATGTTTATCTGAAGATGAAAACAGGTAACCAAACTTCTTTTTGCTCCTCACTGCTGAATATCTAGACCGATTGGAATACCTACCCTGCACAACCTTGAGCATTACTCAGAGCTGCCAGCTGCCACCCTAACATGACCTGGTATCAGCTCTCTGAGAATGTCATGGATGACTTGGAACCTCTTTTCAAGGATGAGATATTTATGAATAAGCAATTGAAGTGAGTCTCCAGCAGGTGTGCCATTTCCTCTCGCAGCAACCTAAATATAGGTGAATGCTGAACAAACATCATGGCGTAATTACTCGTTAATCCATAGGTGTCTAACATTGTGGGAGATGTGCCATGTTGGCTGCACTGCCTGAAGATCTGCCACCACTTCAGTACACCACAAGTAGCCCAAAGGAGCTGCACCACATCTCCCAGCCCTGAGTAAACGCTTCTTATAACCTAGGATGTCCAAAAGGGCAGCAATTCTTGTTTTTGGCCAACTGCACTGTCTAATTAAAGGTGAGGATAGTTGCACAGACTCCACTGACTAGAGTTTTTGTGTAAGAATCCTCGATTCTGAGCTAGTATTTCCTATGAAAACATGAGTGTAGCTATTTTGTGTTAAGTATTTACAATCTACAGTTGAAATCTACCTCTTTGATTTTCGGTGTCTCTACATACTGAAAGCTTCCAGGACAGCTGCTTGAATACCTCTGAAAAATCTGTTTCCCATGTAAATACATGTAAAAAAAAATTGGAATAAAACCTTATTGAAAAATAACCTGGAATGAAAAAAAGTAGACTGCTCTTATTTTTACATTTTTTTTCTTTTTAATTCTATTTATTTTTATTGTGATTTTAGCCAAATGCTAAAGAAACAATCCTTAATTTAAAAAAAAAGAAAAATCACAAAGAACTTCAACCAACCAACCAACCAAAACTTAACACCAAACTGGAAAGTTCATTATCTGCAACTGTAGTTTAGTGTTTGTTGTTAAGACACATTTTCCTTTCTGAACTGTATCATGTTTCACTTGTTTGCTTTGCTTATCACAAGTGAAACATTAGGAATTGCATATTGCATAAAAATATGTTCAAACATAACAAACGCAATAATGAATACTCAGTCTGAGGGAACTATTGAAGAGAGAATTTTCTGTACATAAAAATCTTTGTTTGAGTCAAATTCTGGTGCCACCAGCTTTATTAAATTTTGGTTTATAGTATTTTTATTGACTATTAGATGATACTGTAGGCAGTAGTTAACAGTACCTTAAAATAATTGGATGTTTTTTGTAAAGAAAGAATTTCAAAGATATAAATTCAAATTAGTTCAAGCTAAATTATTAATATATCTTTTTAGATACTTATGTCTCATTTCTCTTTTGATTCTTAGAAATACTGCTGTCTGGCAGTACTGTCTTTTTTTGCATTCTTTTTCTTTTCGTCTTTTCCTTCTCCTTCTCTTCTCCTTGCCCTTATTAATTTTCCATTTTAATTTTAATTTACGCTTTGATGCTTTATTTTTTTCCTTCCCAACCCACATCTTCCTTCCTTCCTTCCTTTTTTCCTTCCTTCCTTCCCTCTCTTCCTACTTTTTTCCCATCACGCTGTCCTTCCCTCTTTCTCTCCTGTGTCGTTGATAGATACACACCCTTTTTTGTTTGTTCGTCGATGGTTACTCCACGCAAACATGAACAGTGTTATTTATTAGCTATGTCTTAGGTGTTAAATGTCTGAAACATTATCTCTGAAACATTATTTCAGAAATCGTTAAATATATCTACTGTTATTTATAGTGAGATGTTTACTAATGTGGACTGGATGCGGTATTTGCACATATAAATTTTTAGGAATGTCACTTCATTGAGTGAAAGTTGTCACTATGGCTTAGCATTGGTTTAACACTGTGGAAATTTAAGCCATTTGAGAGCTTCTGAAATTAATTTATTGGATTTTTTTTTTTTTTTTTAATTTAAAATCAAATTTTCTTTGTAACAGCATTTCCATTGTTTCCAGAAGGCATATAAGCCTGGTAAGCTCTCTTTTTTTGTGTATGTGTGAACTGGATATAACACTTAATGTCTTTCCAAATATGAAGTGATAAGAAGACCTAATACACTGTACTACATACTCACTGATATCTTGGGTAAATCAGAATCTAGTTCAGCTTAAAATGCCTCCTGACTTCCACAGAGTCATACCACCATGGCCTCAGCAAGGATCAGAATAGTAGTTATCTTTCAGCATTCTGTGTGTAAAACAGGTGACGCAGAAACATCTTTTTGATTGTCAGCAGTGACAACCAGGAGAAACTTGCCTAGGCTTACCACTTACATCTACTTCAATTCTCTGGCAAAGGAGTGTTTGAGACATGCCTTCCTGACTTCTTTAGTAGTGTGCCCTGAAATGGAGATCAGCTGCTTTGTATTAATGAGGATAGATATTGACAAACTAAGATTTGCTTGGGAAATTTATTAGGAGCACGTGAAATCTTACACAGTTTATATATATACACATATATTTATAACTTTATACATAACTTTTTACATATAACAAATTTGCATATGTAGCTTTATAATTATATGTATCTCCTATAGTTGCATATGGATATGTACATACCTCTTGGTATAACTTTACTGCCTCTTGCTCGTGTTTGCCCCAGAGGCAGAAAGCAAATAGGACTTGACATGCATATGAGGCATAGCGAATTTCAAGATATTCTAAGGATGCAGATTTTTAGGGTACTTAAGTTATTTTTTTAAACTGCAAGCCCTCCTTGCTCATAACTATAATGACATTGGTGCTCTGCTATAATATCTCATTGGTTGTGTGAGGCTTAGAGTGTTGGTTTAATCCCTGATTTCAGAATTTGTCTACTCTGTGTCTGCTGGCTCTAAGGAAACTGAACCATGCTGAGTTGCATTTCTGATTTTAGTTTTACTCTGGAATTGAATTTACTCTTCAGCCTGAGCTTTATTACTGTATTGCAAACCACACTTATTTCCAGTATAGATGTGCAGGGCAAGGTACATGTGCGTGATGGATAACTGGGGATGGGTAAAGAAATGGAGGAAATTATTTTTGTAATGGTTTCTGAATGTCAGGGTGCTTCTGCTAATATAGTTGTATTTCGGTTTCTGCTGAAGTTCACTAGAAAGGAATTTGCTTGAAATGGTTTTGTCCAATGCTTGCCACATTACTATAATGTAAACTTGAGTGTCTTTTATAAATTGTAGGGTTAACTGAATTCCTAGCAGTTGAAAGAGAGTACTTACTACAAAACTGCTCATCTATGAGTACTTGTCAAGCCTAAATCCTTGATAATATTTTCCAGCTCAAAACATTCTGCCATGTGTTTAGACACCTCGTGTTCTGGTGCTGATGTGTAACAGTAGGCATGACACAGCGCTGCTTGTTTTCTGCATTATCTGTTAAGTGATATGCTAGACTGAGTCTGTCTCTCTGACTCACATTATCCCACTGCTCAATTAAAAATAAAGTGTAATTCTTGTGATCTTTGAAAGTAACAACTTGTCTGTTTTTCCTCTCATGGGCAGGTTTCTGCAAATAACTCTGCCTTCTAAATTCCAAACCTCATTATTCTTTTTTTTCCCCTATCAATATCTAAGTCTTTATCACCTTTATCTTGTAAAAGGAGAATATAAATTTTCTTATATTTGTGAGATTTACAAATTGAAATCAAATATAGTAATTGAAGTCAGTGAGGCTTTTTGTCACCTGATTTTCTCCCTCAAAATTTTACTTCTGGCCAAAGACAGAAAACATCATGTTCGCAATTCAGGCTCCTAACAGAACAGCTGTTAAGACAGGAGATAAGAAAAATGAATTATTAAATCCTTACATTCTGGAGTTTTGTAGGTTTTTTTGTTGGTGTTTTGTTTTGTTTTGTTTTGTTTTGTTTTGTTTTGTTTTGTTTTGTTTTGTTTTGTTTTTAACAAAAAGAGTGCTCAGCACTGAAGTTTTGTGTTATCCTATTGTCTTAGCTTAAGTTCTGTGCTTTATTGTTCAGAAAACATCTCTTTCAAACTATGTCTGAAAAAAAGTAAAATAGTTTGTTTCAGTGAAAATGCAGGACACCTAATTGCAATAATATTTAAACTCAGTTTTTATTCTGTTTTCACACTTGGTCTCAAAGTGTTTCTGTTCAAGAAAGATTTGTTTCTTACTGGAACAAATTTCAGTTCTCCTTGGAAAGTTATTTTTATAAAAGTTATTTTGAATCAATGAAAACCAGTAAATATCAGAAAAGGAGAAATTTGTCTGAACAGTCAAGTTCAGTCAAGCCAAGGAAGCCTTTTCATCAAACAGATATAGGAACTTGACTAGCTCATAATATAAGGCTTTGCTTTTTTTATGAAGCTCTAATCAAACAAACTTTTAAAACATGTTCTTAAGACATGTGTATAAAGTTCATTTGAAGTCCAAACAGGTAAATACTTTTGCAGGTTATTTTCACCATGTTGTTTATAATAGATGCACCATCGGCCCAACATGTCTACTTCAGACCCTTTGACATTATAAAATATATAAGAGGTCATTTCCTACAGCCTTGGACAGCATTTTATCTTCCCAAATCAACCACTGAACAAGCAAGTGTGTATTTCAAGGCATTCCCTGCCTTTCAGAGGTCAGCGTGGTTCAGCGGCATTAGACTTCTGCTTCTGAAGAGCTTTGATATACCTCAGGAAATAAGTAAAAAAAAAATCACTGTTAGGTGGTGTGGTTTGTGTTGGGATTTTTTTTTTTTGTTTTGGTTTGGGTTGTTTTTTTCTTCTGAACTGAAATCATCAGAAAAGAAAAAGAGTCTTTTCTGTCTTTGTGAGAGACCAATCTGTTGTCTTACTAGCACAATATGAACGACAGTCCAGTCACAAATATATATTTAGAAAACACAGACATATATACACACCAAAATATATATAAATTGGATTAGGAAGACTAATTAAAACCATAAAATTTTGCTGAAGGAGAAGTGGTGTTGGATTTACATTTTCTGGTGGAACTGCTATTATAGATGTTTGGAGAAAACTTTATATGAAACATTTCTGAGTGTCACATTGGATTTGACACAGGTTCAGCCAATTTTAATTGATTCATAATGAAAACTGTAGTGTCTTGAAAAGAATACAGCTGCACATTTTCAGCAATCAAACTTTTGTTATTGTCTATGAACTTCAGTTAATTAAATGTGCATAATAGCAGAGATTTCCATTTTAAGATCTTATGTGCTTCAGGAAATAGAAATAGAAAATAAGATGATAAATTCTGCCTCTCTATAAGTCTCATTCTTATTTTTACTGAATTTATATGAACTTAACTAGACTATATTCAATGTTCTAATAATGTTTAAACACTTAATATAGTCTTAGATTTTGTCATGTTAAACACTTAAACGTTTTACTTCAGACTCATTTGTTTCGTCCATACAGATGTGAATAAACAAATCTATGGAATATAATGTGGAAACAACATATAGTCATATATCTGTGTGAGACAACTTTTTGTTATCCATTGCCAAGTAAAACAACTCCTATTATAGACAATAAACAACATATTAGTTATTTCCTGTTTTTTCTCTTGCTTTATCATAAACAGTGCTATCTCAGAATGTATGAAATATGACACTAAGATTTTTTTTTACACCAGTTCTAAAGGAAAATTAATAGAACATATAATTTTCTCTAAAAGAATCTAAATTCTGTGTCTGCTCCTGTCTCATTCATTGCTTCTTTCAGGAAGTTGGGGAAATTAGGCTGGAATATCCCATTTTTAAATAATGACTTAAACAGGTCTGACTTGCATTATCTATCTCCTTTCTTTGCTTCCTTTTATAATAAAATATTCTTGTCCTATGCTTATTAATTTTATATGTGGGCATAATTGAAATAGGTGTATGAAACTTGACACCTGCATGAACTCTTCTGTATTTTTGAGTCATGATGCAGCTGGAGACATCAGCAAGAAATATCACTTCTTTTTGTTAGCCTCTGGCAGATTTAATAAATATCCTCTTTACCTGAACCAAGATGGCCTTTTTTCCTTCATGTAGGAAATTAAGTACCAGTGATCATCCCAGGACTCTAGTTCACTAAAAAGCATAAGTATCATGAGATGCCTGATTAAGTTATTACTCTAAAATTGGGGTCGACTTAGCATTAAACATCATACTACAGTTTTAGGTAAAACTGCATCTCACCAAATGTCTGTTGACCAGAATGTGAGATAATAAATGCAGAGGTAAATTCACTATACGATTCAAAAATTTAAATTCCAAGTCATGATTTGAGGACTTTTTGGTTTCAGATAAATATGTTAAGGAAGCACAGAGAACTCATCAACCAAAGCATTAGTTTTTACTTACAGTTTCTGGGAAATTATTCATTATGCTGAATTTAAAGCTAATATCTTAATATCTAAGACAATTACATCATGGCTTTTTCAGTCTGTCTGTTGGCCACAAACAAAGGCTGCAGCAGGTTTATATAAAATTAGAACTTTCTAAGATTTATTATAATCTTCAGCATTCATAAAAACCTTTCTATTAAGCCCTCCAACAACATGCTGTATCTTGGCAAGAAACCAGCAAGTTATGATAGCTGCCTGATATTAATTAATAATTTAGCCTTTACAATTGTCCTGGCTTTTATCCTAGAAGTGCTTTTTTTTGTGAGCCTTGGCAGTTTATTAGCAGATGCACTGCAGGCAATTAGAAGATGTCATCCTCATATGGCTTTGCTGCCCATTCACCTATTTAATAAAGCATTTTTATTGCTTGCATTTGGCTTGTGTTGGAACGGGTACAAAAATATTTGCATCTTAAGTAAGATATAAATGCTTTACGTCGGCTTTCTTGCCATAGGAAATATATGTATTGAAATAACTTTATTTAATGGGACTACTAAACATGAGGGAAGAGATTGAATCTTTATTTGATTTCTGTAACACATATTAAGACTTGGAGTCAAAAGATGTTGTATGTGACAGCCTGGTCATTTATCTATCATTTTGAATAAAACAATTTGAAAATTACTTTGTTAAAATAGTTTCAATTGTTTTAGGCTTCAGTTAGCAGTGGTGTTCTGGATATTTTTCTCCTCTCTCATTTCTTTTGTGTCTAATATCTGAAAGACGTGAGAACAAGCCACAACACAGTGAATAAGTTGAGATGTATTTATCATGTATGAAGAGCTCAGAGAAATATTTGCAGATTCCTAAATATTTCAAACATTCCAAGTGTTCACACTTATTTTAAACATGTTTCGAAAATTCTTATTTTAAATCGCTTTAGTGTACTTACTGTTTAAATTTGATTGTATGTTATTTTTCCCACAGAGGATATTTCCCTGCCATGTTTGGGAAGGCATTCAAGGCACAAGCTTACTGACGTGAGTTTGGGTATATTGAACACAGAAAAAGTAGTTTGCAGTTGTTGATACAAAACTTCATGATTTCCAGCTGTAATATGCATTGCAATGCACAGTATTTTGAACTGTTACTCTAAAAACCATCTTTTAAAGTGTGATCCATCCTTATTATATACATACACTATTTATACATAAGTGCAAAATTAACAATTGTTTAACACTTGATAAACTATCTGTAAAGTCAGTTTTAACATAACACATAGCCCCAAATACTTGTCAAAATACAGTTTTAAAATTAAAAAAAAAACAGCAAAAATACCCTCTTTGAACTCCTACGATCTTATCTAATGTATGTATATAAAAATACAATCAAGATGTACTGTATGATGACCATGGAAACTGACAATGAATGTTTGCTTTAAAATACTTGACCAAATAATAGAGAAATTCTAAACCTAATATTTTTGTGCTCTGCAGAGGTCATTTTATGAAGGAAAATGGAAACATTTGTTGAATAACTAGCTCAGGTAGTAAAAAAATCCACACAGATTTTCTTTATATTCATTCTATAAGAATGTTTTACAATTTCATAATTGTAGAGTCTTATGAAAATTACTCTAGCTTTAATTTTTACAGATCATATGAAAATTACGGTTTTAACATATGCCACTGACCTCACAGTGAAAATTGAGTAAGCAGAGAGCAGTAACCTGGAAATGCTAAAGAAATTGTTAGTTGCAATTAAACTTCAGGATGAGAATAAAGTTCACAAACACAACAAATGCATTTTTATTTATATATTCAAGACAGGAGAAGTAATGAAAAATATTATTTCTTAGTGTTCTCTTTGGATTGGCAGTGGCAGCTACATGAAACTATTTACAATACATGAAAATGTAAGCATTTTATCTGGAGAAACCATTACTTGGTATATACTCCCTTCTGGCTAAATCAAGAAAAGGAACTTTCCACATCTACTTGTAGAGGAGTTCTTGGTCCGTTACTCTGTCTTGGTCACCTCTGTTTCTATGGGGCCAAATGAGGAAAGCTGACACGAAAACTTGCTTTAACTTCAGGAATTTCTACAGTTTTACCTGGACAGCATACAGTAAGAACTAAATTTTACTTAATTTTAAACCAATAATATTTATTGGTTTTGGGAGTAATGGTTAACAGGATTGGTACACATTGGATTCATATTTTTGTCCTTTTCGTTTTTGAAGCATCACAAATCTCTGCATTTGTTCCAATATTCTACATGAGAAAAAAATAAAGACCTTTCATGTTTCACTTATTAAGGAAACAGACTGAATGGAAATATATTGAATTAGCTACCAATATTTTGAATATTTTCATTAGTTAGTCTTGACTAATAAATTTGTCAGTGACACATTGTGGTTCTGCTTAGTCCAGTTCTTTTTTCCATGAGGAATGACAATTTTTCCTGACAGACAGAGTATGCAAAAAAAAAAAAAAAGCCACATGTTTAGATTACTGATTTTTTTTTCGGGATATAAAAAATCATAAAAACAAAATATACTAAACTCCTCTGCATTATTCTTTGTTTTGAAGACTAACAATCCATTCAAGCACACACAAAGGTGAATCGATCCCCCAGCTACTGTGATCTAAAAATTAGATACCTAGTGTAATGTGATTGTAAAATTTTATGCAGAAAACTAAGAGAAAATAAAGTAAAATGCATTACAATTAAGAAATAAACAAACAGTAAGAATTATCCTGAATTACATGAATTAGATGCAGTTATTGGATTTTTCCCATGCTATCTAAAAAAGCATTGTTATGATGAAAAAGATGCAAAGTAGAAACAGAAGCAACAGGTTAACAAACCCAAGTGAATCCAGCTGTAAGCCAGTAAGTATGATGTAAAAAACATACAAAACAGTGATGGCAGGTTTGCTTGAGGGCTCTCTGCTACCTATAAGCAGTAGTTGTTCCACACAGTTGACAGACAAAAACATAAAACTTGAGTTCACTAACTAATTTTTAGGAATGATTCTTGAATGATGAGTCCAGCAGAGAAATGAAGTAAGAATTGGAAACAAATAATTCTGTAACACTTTGATTCCCTTATTCAAAATCAAGGAATGGATAAAGACAAAAAAAGATGAATGGAGTGAAATCTTCTGATTGTTACTTCAGAATAATCTTTGCATGGATTTATTGAATTCCTGTGTTGAAGATGAGAAAATGTTGCTTGGTGGCTCAATAGAGCTTTTTTTCTCTCTATGTGTATATGGTGTATGTACATATGCAAAAACTAGAGTGGCAGAAGAAAACCAGTTATTACAGCTTTCTTTGTCTCAAGAAAGCTCTTCATGGAATCAGCAGAAAAGACCTTTGGAAGTTACTAGTAATAGCATATGGAATAACCTATCCTATAAAATTCATGCTGTTGATATGCTTGTTCCCTCATCATAGCCAGATAACTAGAATAATTGGAAACAGGTGAAACATGTAATCTCTTTTTCTCCAATATATTGGGCAATGCACTGCTTAAATATAATTTAGTGTCTTCTTTTAGGAGTACAAAAACATATAAGTGAAAATCCACTTTATCAAAGATATCCTATGGCGTTTGCTAATTTGCTACCACTTAAACACCACTCAGCTAAATGTCCATTTTGGGAGTTCTTGGTCATCCATTCAAAATCTTCAAAATCACAATAATCAGAGGTACTAATTGAATTTATTATATGTTTCAGCAATACGGAAAGAGCTATCAACCTCCTGTTTGCAGTAATTTGCGCTGAGAGTTATATGCCTGTAACACAGGAATTATCAGGGTGCATGGTACGGTTTTGGATAATAAAATCACTTCGATGCTGTCTCAAGCAGCAGGTTGGGAAACATTGGCTGAAATTTGCTTAAGAGCCTCAATTAAAAAAAATAAAAGGAAAAAAATTGGATAATCATAACTTCGTAACTCCACTTTATGCAGAAGATAACCAAATATGGAAATATATCATATGAAGAAATTCTGTCACACCATTTAAATTGTCTTCTTAGCAGGTAGTGTTTCGGTTGTGTGGAGAAAGAAGGTCTAATAAAATTGGAATGAATTGATCCAAACCGATGAAGAAAGCCCAGATTAAATCTGTACAAGGAAAACTCTGAAATTAAATGATATCTTGTCTTTGTGGGAGAATAATATTTGTAAAACTACGTATTTATAAACATATGAAAGCTAATAACAAAAATGAAAGTTGGAGATCGACTTTAGCAAGGAGGGAAACATAAGTAATCATCTCCTTTGGAAAGGATGAGGGCTTTTCAATCATTCAATCTCCAAAGACAGGAAAAAAAAAATAAAGTAAGATTAGCAGCAGCAGAAACTATAATGACAAGAAAGATGATTCACTTCTATCACGTTGCCTAGAGGTGAGCTGGATCACTGACATTGGAATAACACTCCAAAAAGGAAAAAAAAAAAAGACATTCAATTTACTGTTGTGAAGGATATCAGGGAATTGTTTAATAAGTCATCAATTTTGTAGAGACTATTATATAATAGTAAGGCCACAGGGGAAAGCCTACTAATTAGCTACCAGTTTTCCTGGAAAACTTTAAGTGAAAGTTTCTTTTTTTCGTCAGGAACAGACAAGAGCTGGTGATGTTTTATTTTGATGAAGGCAAGATGCTCAATATCCTCTGTCAGGAAGCCTGTTTTATTCTTGATTGTGGCAATGAGCTGTATTATTGAGGAAATGCTCTGTCCTTATACATTTGTAGATAGATGACTTTAGATAACAGCAGGCTGAGTGAAAGGTTAACAGAACTGTACTTTCTGTGTAACAGTGAAATTCTCATTCACTTAGTAAACGGCTCAGAAAGATGCCTGTCTACTGAGATAAAGACTCATCTGGCCTCTTAGGAGTAAGAGAAATTTCAAGGAGTTACATGGATTAATTATCAGGAAAACACTTACTCTTCTGGCTGATGAAAAATTAAGATGAGAAAGGAAGAAACCTGAAAAATATCAGGAATGTAATTTATATTCATTATGCTTAAGACTTTGAAAGTTTAGATGAGATATTTTAATGTTTCTGCTCAGCTCCATTGGCTGGTTTTCAGAGAACACTAAATAAGTTCTAGCATACACTTTCTGCCTTAGTTTTTTTTAAATTATTTTTTTAAGGAAATGTGAAAGACACATTTTTTTCCACTGTTGCACTCTTGATGTCTTAAACGGGAAAATGAGGAGATTTTTATATTAACAGTATATATATTTTGCTTGACACACTTACAGTAGAAGCAGTGACTGCTTCTCACCTAATGAAATCATCCAAGAAAGACAAAACAAAGCAGAGGTCCCCTCTGCAATGGGGAAGGCAGTATGAGACAGGAAGAAATTAATTTATTTAAATTGTGATACCCACAGTCTCCTCTCTTCTATGAAACCCACAACTCTTTCCTTCAAAAATAAATGGCTTCCTCTGATACTTAAAGGAGTATCTTATGTTAATTTTTGTAGTGTAGACAGCTCAATGAGTCAGTATGGATGAGATTCAGGTCAACGTTAAAACGTTAAAAAAAATTACACATACATTTAGGTGCCTGTCAGCATTTCAGATGTTTGAGAATAATACAGACATCCCAGTGGAAAAACCAGTGTGATGCACAGCTGGAAAGCGGGTGCAATTTGTGAAGACAAGCATCTCAGATGGTATTAGACACCGATGCACGGGCAAATGAGCTACAGCCACAAGTACCTGAATTCCTTTTACAGTGAGTGGTTGCTGAAGGCCTGGTACAGTCGCCTGAGTTATTCTAGAGTTTTGTATCTGACCTTCAAGGGCTGCTTTAGAATACCATAGACCTCTTAACGTGTAGGGTTTTTACCAAGAGAAAGTTGCTCATTATGGGTTCTGGTAAAATGTATTCAACTAACTTCATAACCCTGCAATTAAGTCAATAGTTTCACTTTGAGCCTATGGTCTTCTAGACCAGTGATTGAAGGTCACTCACTGTAAAAGTTCATAATCAATGTATATATAGTTTCTGTATATATAGCAATGTATATATAAGCAATGTATATATAGCTTCTTCACATTTATACTTTATGTGATATGAACATTATGTAGGCATCATGACTGATTTTTATGTTATATATACAAATGTGCACATATATGCATGATAGTAATAAACAATTACATGAAAGAGTAAGAAATTACCTCTTCAAATAATTAATATTTCCCTAAGAGAATAAAACCAAATACATAGTAGTTCTCCAAGATTCACAAAATTTAGTCTTTTCTACAGGAAACTGTTCCTCAGTCAGTGACTTCAGAAATAAAAAATTACATCAATACTGTAATCAGAAAACTAAAGCCTGAAGCATGACAACAAAATTTAATTGATGCTTCTTATTTCTTTTTATTCTCTGTTAACAATGCCTTCTATTTTCCACTGAATGTGCTAAGTTATTAGTACTTTATTAACAGAGTTCATTGAATAATTCTAACAAGTCTTTAAAACATTTTATGATTAAGTCAGTAAAGAATTACAGTTAGCTAAAATGCCCTTGGTTAACTCTCTGGTAATTTATTAATGTTTGGGGAAGACATATCTAGGATATTTTGTAAACAGTTTACAACCAAGTCCCTGTTTTCTGGAAGTGTTGATGAAAAGTAAGAGATTAACAAGGAATATGGGAAATTATTTTTTTTTTTGTGACTACTTAGATGATCTTAGACAATATTTTAACATTTATAGAAAGCTTAGTAGACTTCAATTTTTTTTTTCCTTCTTATGATCAGATTGGGTGCATATAGGATGACGAAGATTTTCCCCATCCATTGTGTTTCCAAGTTTAAAAATTATTCTAAAGTGCACTGAGCTGCATTTATTCTCTGGGGGCATACCTGATTAAAATATACTGAGTACATTTGTAAAGAAATGTCAAGACTCTATCAGCTTAAACTGATATAGTGATAGTATTAACAGCTATTTTAGGACATTGATTAATCTTTCATTTTTACAGCACCTTCCCCTCTCCCCAGTCCCAATACATGCATCCCTGTCCCTTCCTAAAGACAATGAAAAAGATGCTGGGTTACTTGTTCCAGCACTATAGTTCTCTCTACATTTCTCACCAACAGAAATATATACAATTAAATGAAAAACTACACACTGTCCAGCTCCAGTAGTTTGTTAGGTATAAGAAACCCTACTAAAGATAATTAACCCAAAAGTTTAAAGATAGAAAGAAACATACAAAAAATCATAAGGAAAATGCTGTTATGAGTGAATAACAAAGTATTACCTGTATATAAATTGTAATTAACTATTTTACAGCTGTTTGCTTCAAAGGTTCTTTTAATATTTTCAAAATAGTTCGGAAAGATGGTCTTCTGAGGGAATGATAAGACTTAATGAATGGAATTGCTCTCAAAGGGAGTTTGTATTCAGGTCTGACATTTTACTAGAGAGCTGAGATTAACTTCTGACAAAAAAGAAATGGACAGGCGCATGGATTAAAGTATAGGGCAACATTGACAGAAAACTGTAGATAGACATGCATGAGACCATCTAAAACTTCAAATGAGACCCATGTTTATTTATTGTCTAATTTATATATACTGAAAACATTAGGGGGGTTCACATCGGTGAAAGAGAAAGAGAAAGAAATTAAAATTGATTGCTGCCTGCAAAATGAGTTAGAGGAGAATGTTATCATATCTGTGTTATACAACATTGCTAATACTGAGGAGGAGAAGGTGTATAGCAAGGAGGTGTCTGCCTTCTCTGTATACATTTAGAGACAGTGATGAATGGACAGTGTATTCTGTGTTTCTGTTTGGATGGAAAAATCATCTTAGATCATTGTTATTTACTCTGTGGACACCTGGAGAACAGGTCAAAGCAAAGTCATCCACTAGTTCTCCTACTAGAAGTACAGGGTGTCATTTCTACTTCCATAAGTAGCTTTGATCCGTGGCTCAAACTTCTTGTGAAATGAATCAAAGCTTTGTATTTTAAATGTCACTAAAAAATGTCAGCCCCTCAACCCAATCTTCTTTCTTTCCAGTCCAGCACAAAGTATAAATTCAAACAAGATCTATTCAAAGATACCCAGCCTCAAAACAGGCCCTCATCTTTCCAGTTGTCCAGCTAATACACTGAATCTGGGCATCATCCTTAAATTTGCTGCTCAAGATAGCAGGACAGTCCCAGCTGTGCATGGGGCATGGTAAAATCCCCTTGTAAGGAATTTCTGTGTAAATAGAAGTTTTTCTTCTGGGGCTTTGATATTCCATTTTCACAGGATCAGTCTCTGAAACGAAAATAATAACCACATTCAGGGCTTCTGTAAATGTTATTCATCTGCCTATTATCTGTACAGTCTGTCCAATCAATTAGGATTTACCAGATACAGACGCTTCTGGGAAAAATTATATTCCTGCTCTAATGAGCAAAATCTTCTGAGACGATTTATTTCTTTATCGCCTGTGGGAGAAGAGGAATGGTGAGGAAAAGGAGATGCTACAGAACAAGGAATACAAGGAATAAGACACCGTGCAGAGGTGGTACCTAGTTCTGGTTAGTGGTCCTACTTGGTAAGGTACATACTTCTGGCTTGATACGCTCTGGCTTACTTCTTTATAGCTAGGTAGGATGTTCAGCCTCCCAGCTGAGAGCTGCAGCAGAATGGCCTTAGCAGTCAGTGCAAGATGCTGACAAAAAATGTTGAGTTTAGGCCTCCATGAACTGGTAGTCCTCTGCAAGCGGGACCTATGATAGTTCAGGCTCTGTTTTTCCATCATTTCATTTTTATTTCCTGTTAATTTGTCATAGATGGGTGTTTTCCTCCATATCCTTCATTAGTTTTTCCTTCATAATCTGTGCAAAATCTTTACAGCAGCTTTCCATGAAAATATAAAAAGAATTAACAGCAGTGAGAATCATGTTGGATGTCCCCTAGTGAATGAACTGTGAGCATTGACACTGCTCCAAACGTTAACAGTGATTGCTTAAAAACATTATTAAAAACCCCAAACAAACAATACTATAGTCAGAAAGAGATGTCCGCCTTTCTATTCCTTGGAGAGAAAATCTAGACAATGTTAGAAGAGTGCAACCAAATACTTATGAAACCAAAAAGCCAAAAAAAAAAAAAAGACTGTAGTAAGCCTGGGCAGCAGAGACTACATAAATGAGTCTAACAGGGAGTTCTGTAACATGATTCATCAGAAGGAACTTATGGAACTCCTAAAGTTTTTCATTCTGGAGCTCAAATATAAAATAAAAATCCTTCTCTGAAAGCTTCTGCAAAAAAGCACAAGTACTTTTCAAATGCTTCCCATGAGCCACTAAAGGAGGAAAAAAACAACTCAGCAGGAGTTGTTACAGATAGTCATGATATCCTAACCCTTCAGGTTTTATAAAAATACATCTTTCTCTCAGGTAGGTATATTTCCCAACATCTAACTATAAACCAGCAACTTGGTCCCAGGAAGAGTCGTCTGGTACACCAATAACTCATCTCAGGGTGGTATCATGACTTGTCTTAAATGCCATTAAGAGTAAGGTAAACTCTCACAATCCAAGATCAAACACACTGTCTCGCTTATGTGCAGTACTTCTTATTCTGTACAATATTCCTTCATAGAAAGGAAATACATGGCTGAAAAAACTAGCTTTGCTTTATAATGAAATCACAGATCATAAAATGTTGAAAACCTAGTTGTCACCATAAACTTTTCAAAACAACCAAGTTGTGTAGATCAATAGGTCTTAAGATAAATCTACAAAATTTATTCAAATTAGGAAACCGTGGACTAAAAACAGTAATTCTTCCAGAATATGAGAATCTTGGACTCCGGAAAGATGCTGGTTTTATACCATATTGTGTTTTTCCAGTGACTTCCTGCACACTTCTTATGATTCACAAGATACTATTTCATCAGTTTCATTATTTCTTACCATTCATTTTCTTGCTAATTTTCTGCACTATAGGTATTAAAAGCCTTTTTACAAGTAAAAAGTTTTTGACAAGCTGAAATCACTTACCTCTCATTTTTCACTTTTATCTACATATTTGTTTCATATTTGTGGTTCAGAGCTTATGGAATACCTCACCAAGTTTGTATAAGCATTTCAAGTTTTGTTTCTGCCTTGGATATACTAATTTACATTTCTTTCATTCTTACTGGCTGATCAGAGATTTCTGTCATGTCTTACCAGTGTTTTAGAGTATTTGGTTCTGCTGCCTTATTTATATTAGATCCTTTATCAACATTTTTATGTGTAGCTTAGTTTTCTCTTTTCCTGCCCTTATTTATTTGTATGATTGAAGAACTTTCACTACTTGTTTTAATTTTCTTTCCAAGTTTCAACTCAACTAGGCTTTTGTCCATTCTTGTTTTATTTTCGCCCTTTTTGACCTCTGAGGCAGAGCTCTCCTTGCTGATCAATCCGTCTTTCTATTCCTTTTGAGTTCTTTATTCACTCTTCATATCCTATGTGAGGTGTTTCTTCCTCCAGAGAAGTCTCTGGCTCTTTCTTGCTAAGACTTTTTTCCCTTCTTGCTTGCAATACAAACTTCAGATAGTGTTTGCACCTTTGACTTAATTCCATGCTGCCACTAGTTTCAAATCCTTAGGTTATCCGGTTCAGTAAACCCTAATAACTAATTTCTTAGTTTCCTAAAGTTTGCTCTTTTAAAACCCCAGATTTCAGCCATATATTATTTTTTTGTGTGTGTGTTGCAATTTAAAGTGAACTGAATCAGCTCATTATTACTCAGTATAAGCTAATTTTTTACAACTAGCCCCTGGACTTCTCTTCCCTGCTGCTTACTTAAAGTAACTCCAAAGCAGCCCAGCACCTTTGTTACTTCGTAAATGATGTTTTACATAAATTTGTCAACTGATGCATTCAAAAATATTTCAGACTTACTGATACCTATGGGGGCATTTCTTTTCGTATGGACGTCAGAAAATTAAAGTCTCCCACATCCATGTACTTTCTCTTCTTTTTTCTTCCTTTCTTTCTTTCTTTCACATTCTTACAGAACGTAAGTAGTGACCTACTGCAATCCAAACCTGGATGTTGGGGACTAGAGGAAGGTCCTATTAGGATGGTTCCTAAACATACCTCTCTGGAGTGACTTCTGCATTGAGGGATTCTGTTTCATAACTCTGGAGGAAAATAAATTATTAGTCAATAACTATGCTAGGGTTTTTTTGGTTTCTAGCATTTCTCTCTCTTTGTTTCTGTCCTGAAATTGAAATTTTTATTAGTTTAATTTATTGTTCAACCTGCTTGAATTATTAGTTAGGCATTTTAGTTGTTTGGGTTTGGCTTTAACATAGTCCTCAATAAAAACAGCTGCAATCCACCTTCTGAAATGCCATGCCTATTACTTACATCCTAATTTTCTTTTTCTTTTTAATATCCTTACATTTTCATTTTCCTCCATTCATATATATCTCTTTTTCATGTTTCCATGTATATTAGACTTTGTAGGACTTCACTGACTACATCCTAGGTTAAAATTCTACGTTTGTTAAAGTTAGCATGAGTCCTAAAAAGTTGATAGGCTATGTAAGCAAAATGTATTATTTGAGAAGAGTAACCTCTCCATGTCTGAGTATTAAAATTCCTGAAGTGCTCCTGTTAGTAGCAGTCCCTGTGGTACATGTCAGTCCTCAAAGATTTTACTGCATTTCTCCCCTTTCTTGAAGAAATAGTGTAATTTCCTGAAATTCCATTTCCCATCAAGTCTTCTTTTTATATCTTATGCATAATCAGTCTCAGTTCACATCAGTGAGAACTTGATGGTACCATTTATTCTTCCAATATGAAGAATAATATGTATCTTCTTCCTTACTACAAAAAGCAGCAATCTGGGTCTTGCATTCTTTTCCAAAGGCAAATTCAGACTGTGTGATTCTTTGCAAATTAGGCAGTCCAAAGGAATCACAAAGGGAAGAATGAATGTTACTGTTAACATTTTTGTGATTTAATATTTCAGAGAAGTAATTTCAGAAACATCATTTTGATATTATGTTTAAATTGACTGATGAGGCCATGTCTGTCATTTTTGGATATCAGGTTACAAATATATTTCATAAAAGCATAATGCCTTCTAAAATTACTAAACCAAAAATAGTCTCAGATTTTGAAGTACTGCAGCCCATGTAGAGATGTCTATATTATCCTGAAGAAATTAACAAAATGATAAAATGTTATGTTGTATAAATTTTTTACAAAGTCATATCTGTGCTTCTAGCTCAGAACTGAGAGAGCTCTATAAATCTAATGGAACACAGAGTTCAGAATTAAACATTGTCATTAGTTGGCCATTTTACATAGAGTTCAGTAATGCACAAAACCTTCACAGTACTCCTGAAATCAATAATTTAGAGCTAAGTTGGAATTTAAAATGTTCATGTTCCCTTGACATAAACACTACTGTGGAATCAAATTTAGTTAAAATGTATAAGTCGTCAAGATATGCAAATGTAATCTGTGTATGTAAATGCAAAAGCAATGATTAGGATGATACAGATCTGCAGCATGGCTGCTTTTGCTTGAAACTTGTTTTAAAGTCCTATTAACTGTAACTACAGGAAACTTCACTATATCAAGTTTATTAAGAATTCCATGATATTATCCAAACATGCCTTCCACATTTGAATATTTGGTTATGTTCATGCTAGCTAATATTCTAATCATTAATGGGAATGCACACAGCAAATGGAAAGAAAAACTCCACCAACTTTCTGCCTGTAAAAGTTTTAATTGTTTGTTTAAAACAATTTTCTCAAAGGAGAGTAATGTCTCAGGAAAATAATTCCACAGTGTTCATAGCTTTTTAATCAGATGTGATTGCTGATATTATGCCCAGTTTCTGATCCTCTGAAAGAGTTACTGAGAATTCTGAGAATCTTATAAAACATTTTAGTCTATTAGACAACAAAATTCAGTGCACAGAATATTTTAACAGGTAATTTCTAAAAATGTCCTGGATTATGTTAGATCCAACATAAATCAAACATTAAGAAATCTATACAGATACCAATTAAGCCTTTAAAATCAGTACATTTTTTCTCTATTGATTAAAAAAAACAAACAAACAAAGCCAAACCAAACAAGTGTTTTGCTTCATTTTATGGTTAGATTCACAACTGCCTATGCCCTACTGCCATACCCATTTAGAGTTCTTTTTCTCACGGAAGCTTTAGTAGTCTTTTTAGAATATAGATTGCCTTCAATATCTTGTCCAGAAAGATCACACAAGTTAGTATTTCCACATTTACCATGTGTAGATCTGGAAAAACGAGACTTTGAAAGTGCCTTCTGTCCCAAACTGATATTTAAATATTTATACATTTTTATACATGTTTATACATGTTTATACATGTTTATACATACAGAAGAAAAAATCCAATAAGACAAAGTGAGACATAACACAGTTAAAAGTAGACCCCCCCATGTGAATGCATCTAATGAGTAATCTCGAAGAATTTACAATGTGGTCTATATTCAAACAGACAAAAATATAACAGATTATTCTGCTTTGCAGCTGAGGTAGTGTATCACTGAGGAATTAAAGGCTGAATCCACCAAAGATTTTAGATGCTGTACTGTCTGCTGATTTTTAAAAACAGTCTGCTTAACCCATATTCACTCTATGAATCTTGATCAGGTAGATAAGATAAAATGAAATCTGAGCTGCTGGGACCTGCAATAGGGAAAAAAGTTCTGGAAATATTCAGAAGCAGAACTGAGATATCTGGGAAATATTTGTGGTTAACTTACTAGAGTTTCTAAGGATTTATATTTTGAATTAATTTTTTTAAATTTATTTTTCTTATTTCCACGACAGAATTACTGTCTTTCTTCGTGGATTAGAACCTAATAAACTTCTCCAGGGTCAGACAGGACATCTGTGATAAAGCTGTCAAAAAGCTAGGAATCCCTTGGGTCCAAGATCAATGCTTTATCCACAATATTGCCTTCTCCCACTAGAAATCAGACTCAGATACTGTGTCTTGCAAGCTGCCTTAATTGCCACAATTGCTTACATAAACATTAGAGTGTGGAGAACATTCTTAAAACTATGCACAACATCTGAAATTAATTTTGATGTTCATTTGCAGGTCATCCCATTGGGCAAGATTTGCTGATATTAAATAATGTCTCTATATTTCTGCTTTAAAAAACAAACAAACAAAAAAACAACCAACAAAACAAACAAAAAAAACCCAGTCAAAATCCAGCCTTCACTATCTGTTCTTGAACAATGCTAGAAACTTTACAAAGTCATTGGCGTCTACCTGACACTACCTGCTAAATATTCATGTATATCAACAAGCACCTTTCTTCTTCTGATTATGTCTTGGAATATTACCTATTTCACTGGATTGAGTGAAATAAATCAGTATACTTCTGATTTTATATCATTATGACTGGGGATAATCTTATAAGTGAAAATTAAATAATGAACTCTAGAAAAAACTAAATTTGCTGCAACTTTATAAAAAATATAGGCTCTTTTACTGATTAAATTCTGAAGAAATGAAGCATTTCATTTAGATTCAGTATTTTCTTTTCATTCCACTTCTCCTTTTCTTTAAATCCCTCCTACTCTCAATATGTTCAGAAATTGTTTTACCAAGGCCTGCTTGATGTCAACTTTATTCATTTTAAAGCAGCCTTGCAATATGAATTTCCACGTTGTTCTGGCTATTTTTATTGAAAAAATCCCCGTATTTCTTCACAAACTCATGGCTAATAAACAGCAAATCAGGACTTTCTCACACATAGAACAGAAGCAATAATGAAGCTTTCTGAGTAGGGTGTTTTTTTTAATATACAGTGTTCAGGAAATATATTGTTTTTTCTTTATGTGATCTGCCAGTGATGCAAGCCATGTACATGCATACGAATGGAATCATAAATCTGTCACTTTAACATGATAAAATAGGGGGTTTAGATCTTCAAACTATCAAACTAGATATGTTGATATCAAACTTGATATCAAACTATATCCTATAGCACCTCTTGAGTTCTTCATCCTGAGGGAACCATAGGAGAATATCTTGACAGTGTTGAGAGCTTTTACTGGTTTAATAAATAAGAAATTTGGGAATTTGGTGTTTCTATTCATTTTAAACCAGTCTTTTACAGTTTCAGATGTTTGGCCTCACATACCAGTCCAGATCTTAAAGATTGTGAAGCTAATTCAGAGGCTTCGTTTCCCTATCAGATTTCTTCCCTCCAGATTAAGATTTTTACTTGGAAATGGAATAAAGTTCTTCATTTGTTAGTTATATACATAGATCATTATGGGCTGTGGGGAAATCTCTTCATTGTCTCCAAAAAACTCTAGATGAATCCTACTACAGTGATTTTTGAAGACACAGTCCTAACTGTGCTTATTAACAGAAATTCTGTGTCTTAATGAATTTTGTGAATGCTATGACATCCCATTATCTGGAAATTTGTCACTGAGAGTCTAATCCAAAGGGATTTTAGATAACTGCTAAACCATATCAAAATACAGACCAGCAGTTCTGACCTGCACAATCTGCTATTTTTTCCCATACACTCAGTTTTGTGTCCTGACAGGTCATTCCTTTGTGAATTAGTTAGTAACCTTTTCAGGAGAACATTTTGACACAAATTAAGTATATGTTTTTACTTGAAACAAATAGAACTATTTATTTACTCATTCAGTGGGAGATTCTGCACTGAGCCTAAGCAGATCGGCAGTTTCTAGACATTTCTTTTTTTATGACATCAGACGCAGCTGACATCTTTTTACTGATCACTTAGTGCAAATGGCATTCTGCCACAACTACTAAACCTAGATTAAGACTTCTAACTCTAGGATGCTTTGGGGATAAAATGAGGCTTTTAAAGCTGTAAGCAATTAGCTGAAATGTTTATAAAAGAAAGAAAAGTAAGTGTGCTGAACTTTTTTTAACTGAAGTATTTACATTTTCTATCTGACAAAGCTCTTGAATACATTTTTTTGTGTGTGTGGGTGTACCAGCTGTTCTATATGTAAAGTAATACTAAGAGTTTTCCATGACTGTTAACCATTACAGAAATCCTTTCTCAAAAGGAACTGTGCCTTATGGTATAAAGTCTGTCTGTCAGAAAGTTTGGGTTTTTAATGCATAGTGTAATTTTTCACACAATCTAACCTCAAGTATCTCATTTGCATGCCTAAATTAGAAAACAATCTCCTCCTGAGAATTCAGGTCTCTTAAGCTTACTCCTGACTACTTAAGTCAGACACTTGATAGGAATTATCCATAAACTGCAAACGGCTGTGAAAGGAACTAAGTTGGTAGATGGGAGTATCTCAGCTTCAGGTAAATCTTAAAATACTATATATTTAAATAAATAAATAAATAAATAAATATGTATGTATGCCATAATTAGAAGACTTTTTGTTAATGTTTGTAAGTAATCAAAGCATCATAATAAGGAAAACTGTAACTGTGTAATATAACATGCCAAAAAAAAAGAGTGGGCTTGAGAAGAATCCTGTGTAGGCCCTATTGACTTAAAGGACACAGATAACAAACCTAGTAACATCAGAAATTTGTGTAAGAGGCCTAAAATTTGTGAAAGACAGAGTATATATTGCCCATATGTACTACCGGTGTTTGCAATCCTCTTTAAAGAGTGCAATCTGTATTTTCATCGTCCATTTTCAACACAAAAAACAATATTACTGACATCAAACAAACAAATACTAATTGAACAAATTAGTTACAGTATTTTCCTATTCCTTTGTGGAGGAAAATGTTTCGATTAACTGTTTCCAGGTGTGTGCTTTTAGCATTATTGCTTTGAGAATTTAACTGATAATAGCAACAAAAAGTCTGTAGAACGAGTGGTTGTATAATTTGTTATAGCAGTCAAGCACTCCTAGGTGTTCAGTAGCACATCTCAATTGCAGTGTTATGCCAAATGCTGCGTTCTTTTGACCTCCAGAATAATGTGTCTAAGTGTGCTATAAATATTAATATCCCTTTTATTTTCCTATGTAATTATTTGAATCTCAAATGGATACACAGTAAAGGGCTGATGAAAATATTGGGGAAAAATAAAGACATAGTACAAATGATTTTAATTATAAAACAAATTTAGTTTATTCCAAGTGGATAAATTTTAATGTCAGAGTTATTAGCAATGGAGTCTCAGACACTAACCATCCTATATTATCTGCAAAAGTCCTGGATTCATCCAGAATGCTTAGAAGGCCAATGTAAAGGGATGATTAAAAGTAATGCACTTTTATTTAAGTGAAAAGCCTCACTGACACAGCTAACAGAGATCTTTGTTTCCCCAGATTACCTGAAGATGAGAGATAGCCGATTAGCCAGAGGGTTTGGCTCCTTCTGTGCTAAAGGCAAAAAGGAAAGGATGGCGTCTTGCAATTCCCTGAGCTCCTACCTGAAGGCTTGTTTCCACACTGAGGAGCATTGTGGTTGTATGGCATATTCTTCCACTTTGCTCCTGACCTCTTTTCTCTAGTGAAGTTAAAAATCAGGAATTTTCTGAAAAAAAGGAGGACTGTGGCAACCGAAGATTGACCTGGAAACTGCTATCCTAGGAGGACGAAGACGTTATTTAAGTATTATTTGCTGCATGCAGTTAGTGATAAATACCTGCGATGGGTTTTTATGCTGCTCTGAAACCACACTTTTCATGTAATTATTCCTAATTCATCTGCATGCAAGTAAGACAAGGATCTTTTCCTTGCTGTTTTCTAAATACAAAATTCTAATACCTGTCCAATTACTTGGGTTTTCCTTTTGGTTTTTGTTTTGGTTTCAATTTTATGTACTATAATTGTCAATACATATATTCTGTAAGGAAAAAAGCTGTTTGGTAACATTTCTATACCTTTTTTAATCTGTTTCCCTTTCAACTGCACACATTCACCATCAGTCTAACCATAAAAAAGAATGAGATAAAATGTGGGGGCTTTCCCATTTAATCAAATATATATAACACCTGCAGTCAGTTGAATATATATTGAATTATTTTGAAAAGACTTTGTTTGAATATCATTTATGGCATTAATTTGAGAATGCCAGGCTAAAAGAGAAAAAGCTAAAATTTACCAGGGAACCTCATTCATAAAATCACAGAATGATTTGCATTGGAAGGGACTTTAAAGATCACCTAGTTCCAAACCCTCTGCCATGGGCATGGACACCTTCCTCTAGACCAGGTTGCTCTCAGTCCCATCTAAACTGACCTTGAACACCTCCAGGACCAGGGTATCCAATGTTTCTCGAGCAACCTGTTCCAGTGCCTCACCATCCTCTAATTAAAGAATTTCTTCCTCATATCTAATCTAAACCTACCCTCCTTCAGCTTACAGCCATTCTCACTTGCTCTGTCAGTCCATGGCCTTGTCAAAAATCTCTCTCCAGTTCTCCGGTTGGCCCCTCTACGTATGGGAAGGTTGGTATAAGATCTCCCTGGAATCTTCTTCAGATTGACCCATTTCAACTCTCTCATCCTGTCTTCATAGAAAAGGTGCTCTAGCCCTCTGGTCATCTCCATGGCTCTCCTCTGAATTCACTTTGACAATCCCATGTCCTTCTTGTATTGAAGGCCTTAGAGCTGGATGCAGTATTCCAGGTGGGGTTTCACAAGAGAAGAATAGAGGAGCAGAATCCCCTCCCTCACCCTGCTGGCCATGCTGCTTTTGGTGCAGCCTAGGACACAGTTGTCTTTCCGTCTGTGAGTGCACATTGCTGGCTTCTCATCAACCAACACCTCCAAGCCCTGTAGAGCTTCCCTCAGTGCATTTTCCCCCAGCCTGTACTTGTGCTTGGGATTGCCCTGACCCAGGTTCAGGATCATTGTATCCTAGAATCCTAGGACACCGTGAGTTAAAAGGAACTCACAAGGAACATCGAAGTCAAAGTCCTGACCCCACACAGAACAGCCCAAGAATCACGCCTTGTGCCTGAGAGCACTATCCTGAACACTTCCTAAACTCTGTCAGGCTTGGTGCCATGACCACTTCCCTAGGGAGCCTGTCGCAGTTCCCAGCCACTAATATCCAATCTAAACCTCCCTAACCTAACCTAAAGAGCTTCATGCTGCTCCCTCAGGTCCTGTCATTAGTCACCAGAGAGAAGAGAAGATCTTGAACTTGGCCTTATTGAACTTCATGAAGTTCACACAGGGTCCCTGCTCAACCTTGTCAAGATCCCTCTGGAGAGCCTTCCTTCCTTCCTTCCTTCCTTCCTTCCTTCCTTCCTTCCTGTCGAATATACCACATAGCTTCTTGTACTACTTATTTGCCAAAAAATGAAACCCAAGCCAAACCTCAAAACTGTATAGAACACAGGAAAATATGTTAAACTTCGCAAAAATTAATTTCTTTCTCTGAAGTACCATTTGTATTATTGGGACTCATACATTAAAACACTGACGACGAATTTAGATTGCTAATGGCTAAAACAGAGTTGACCCCCTTCTAGTATTTAGACGCACTGACGCAATTTCCATGCTTATATTGATGACACTATAAGGCCAATATTGATTATACTCTACTGATTTAAGATTAAGTTTATTAATTTATGCCTGTTTATAAGGAAAAAGAGAGTTGATACGATGTCTTTTCCCTAGTTTAGTCATTTTTATCCTTACACTCTAGTTTTAGATATACAGTATGAAAACTGGTGTATTCTGTTACAATTACTTAAATGAATCACAAGAATCTGGGTAGTCTCTCTGAGTTGCTTTTTTTCTAACTTTTCCTTTTACAATAAAAGCAAAAAGGAAGCCAGAAATCCTTTCAGAGTTGAAACACCATGACTCAGCTGTCGTTACTCCTTCCGCAGTGCATCATTTCCAAAAAATCTCAGAGAAGAGGAGGCCATGCCCTGTGTCAGAGACTGGTATGAACAGAAAAAGTGGAATAGGTAATGTTAAAGTCGATGCAAACAGGACCTGATAACCTGAGAAGCCAGTCGCTGTGCTGACAGCTACATTGCTCCTGATAAATAAAGGGGTCTTTGAAACTAACAATACCTCAAAGCCAAATGGCACAAACTGGCTCATATTTACAGTGCTAAAGGGCTACCCCCTGTCTCTTTTGAGAGCAGATTAATAATTGAGCAGAGTGCTCAAAGTGGGAAAGTGTCCAGCATCTGAGCTCACCTCCTGCCTTTCTACCACTGCAGTGTAGATAGCGAGTCTGAAGCCAGAGCCAAAACTGTAAAGACCAAAGTTCCATATCCTGGCTGGATGTCTGTGCCAAGGATTTGGAAAAAAACTCCAGAACAAATTGAAACAAGATGCAATCCAGACCACTCAGGAATTATATACTCTCAAGAAAGGGATACATTTTATCAGTGTTGGCCAGACAGAAGCTTTTGGAAGGTAATCTGTGTATGAGTCTTGCTACAGTACAACTCACCGACTGGAATATAGGATCTTACTTGCTCAGTGTTTTGTAGGCTGCCGTACACTCAGGCATCAAAATATGTGAAAATATGTGAAGAATCCACAGAAACTCATTTACACTGGAAGATTTCTACACTTAGAAAGGATGAGGGAAATTTACAGGAATGGAAACTGGACACCATAGTTGCAACAGAAGAGCTGAATATTCCTGAAGATCTGGTATTGGCTTTTTTAAATGGGTGAATAAGTACCTGTACTGATTATCTCCAAAACCTTTCCAATTTTCTGGATCTGGTATATAATATATTATAATATGTCTAATTTCATTATTGGGAAGTCCATTAAAATTTTTGGTATTGCAATTTCCTATTGGAAGTCTGAGCTGTAAATTTGTTATTGAGGAGAGTTGTACTCCAAACAGCCCTCTCCATCAGATTTAATCTGTTGAATAATGAGGTTATTTACCTTTCTAATGCACTTTGTGGTGAGGTTGTGCCAGCTAGCTCCTTGTTTGGAGTGTCAGTTTGACTTAGTAGTTAATCTTCATCTTTCTGGACGAGAGGGTTTTGTTTCATATTGTATTAGCTGATAGCCATGATGATATTGCAGACGACTGGTAATGAGGTTCTGTGGTTGGACGTCATGAAGGTGCTATCTTTAGAGTGAGATCTTACACCACATTTTAATTTGCAAGTCTCTGATTATTTTTTTCAGACATATGTTAAAAATCCCATAGCACTTTGGGATTTGGTCATCTTTCCTTATCTAAATTAATACCATCACAGACTTAATTAACACCAATATAAATATTCACAGCTGTTTGTATGATAGATCTGAATGTAAAATGCTGTGTTTGCATAAGCTGTTTCATTACCCCATACAATTTTTTGCTTTCTTAGGGGAATGCAACTTACATAAAAACAACCAGATGTAAAATGAAATTAAACAACAGATACTTTTTTTAAATTGTATTATTGTTTATGTAACAGTGCTATCATCTGTGTTAGTGAGAAGCTTTTGCCAAATACGGAACAAAAAAGATGCAATATTTTTGCTTATTGTAAACACATGAAGGGATATCGTTGCTGTTATTATTTAAAACATGGCTTGTAGATTACACCTAGGAAAAAGATTAACTTTTTCTAGTAAAGAAATGCTTACTAGTTTTTTGGAAAATATCCTTTATACAAAAAAATCTTCTATGTATTTCCTGTACTTACTTGAGGTTTTCTTTCTTTAAAAAAAAATAAATCAAAATTTACCTCTTTAAAGGAAAAACAACTAGAAATAAACAAAACAACAAGAGCCAAGCAAGGATAATCACTTTCTGGATTATCTCTAGGACTTAAAACAAAAAAAAAAAAATTGAAAATGTTAGATTAGATTTTGCCATTATCTCAAGTTTAAAACTTGTAAAATTTCTGGTCATAGCAGTATTAACTTCAAGTCTTTCTCAATCAGAAAAGGAGGAAAACTAATACTTTGGGACAACTTGAATTCAAGGACTTTAGGCAGTAAGGAAGGAATATGTAACAACTCTTATAATTGAAAAGTAATAGGGAAAAAAGGTGATTTTAATCTGTATTTGCTGAAAAGCTTACTAAAGGGAAAGCAGCGTTAGAAGCATTTAACAAAACAAATCATAACAAAAAAGCTATATTGAGATGGAAAACCTTAACTCTCAGAAGTCAAACCTACATGCTAAATCATAATTTTATCCTTTTTGAGCAAGCTAATACAGCTGTTATAATCATTCTAGTAAATTATTTTTATCTCAGACACTTCATACAGTGAATAGATAGTAGTTTCAAAATGGACAGAAATTCAGTATTTTTTCTCTTCATTATTAAATGCTGTAGTCATGTATTTACAGAAAAATATTCAAATTTCATTTCAAAGATAGATTTGTTATATTTAGTTATCATTGTCATGGATTTTCCTATAATGCTTATACCTCTGGAAACTCAGTGATTCAAGAATTAAATAATCTCCATACACTCCATAGTGAGGGAGAGATTGTCTTAACTGCGCAACTTAGATGGAGACTGAAAAGATGCACTGATATTTGATGTCAAACTCAATCCATGTAAGTCTTGATTTTAAAGGGAAATCAGCTTCCTAAAGGATTTTGTGTTCATAGCACAAATCTGATGACTTTAATTGCAACTGAGAATACTTACTCTTGGTGCAAATGAGACTCTAGGGTGTCAAAGTGTACACGGATTTCAAAAAAATTCCAACCAACCAACCAACCAGAAAAACCCCAAACAAACAAACAAAACCAATAAAACAAACAAACAAACAAAACCAAAAAACCAAAATCCAAATCCAAAATAACATTTGCTTTAAAGTTACAGCAAGCAGAAAACAAAATATGTAAAGTATGCAGGTTTTGCCACAAAAATCAAACCCCTTAACCACAGAACCCTTTCTTCCCCTCTCTTGAAAATTTTTGCTTTTACAGCTTAACATACCTTCAGATAATTTGGTAGAAGGTTTGGGGATTCTTTCCCCACTTCATTACACCGGCTGTAATGCAAGCATATTCTCTCTCTACAGTAAATGAAATAAAATTCCTGCCAAAAGCATAATTAAACTTTGCATAGGGATGTGGACCTCAAATCATGCTTTTTATGAACAACTTTCTATTATTTTCTTAATTTGTATTTGCCATTTTATTGCTTGATTTTTGACCATTAATAATCTCTGAACATGAATTTTTGATGTGTAACATCCTTTTTTATTAAGAGGCTAATTAAAATCATTACTATAAATTGTGTACTTTGCTACCACAACCAAAAATGTCTCATACTGTGCCACTTGAGCTGATTGAATACTGAGAATGTGCTCTCTAAACCAACAGTCACAAGGGAGGGCACCAGCAGTAGATTTCACAGGTATTTGCTGTCATTTGCATTCCCTTCAAACATTGGAGGGAATCATATTTTAGCAAGACAGGTTCTGTTTTCCCATTTCCTTTGGGCATGCCTATCTAAACTGCCTGTTTCTCAAAACTCTAGTTTATCATCTGAATTTCCATTCCAACTACATCCTCCTAATATGGAGAGCCCTACCATCACCTCCCTATATAAATTTACTTTGATGTCTCTTGCCTTAACTACTACTACCATTTTTCAGTAGTTCCCATTTATTCTAATACTGCCCTAGAACTTCCTATTTTGTTTTCTTTATTCAAGTGGTTCTTATTCTTGATGTTTTGTTCTTCATATAATCTGTCTCTCCTGCCTTTCTTTATTTGCATTTTTTAGTGACTTCCACACCCATCCTTATTCCTTGGGCTTCCCATTCATCCAGCCATCAAAATGACTTCTTAATTTTGTCATCCTTCCTTCCTTCTTCCCTCCCTCCCTCCATCCATCCTCTTCTGCAGCTTCCTGTTTAAGCCTTTTAATAACAGCTCCTACTTAGAATTGTTGGGTGGTCCCTTCCCTTTCCACTTACCCTTTTCCTTTACCCCTTTTCTCTTTTTCTTGCATTTATTTATCAGTCTGTTTCTATTCCTTTCTTTTCAGTTACTTCACCTTTCTTTCCTGGGAGCTGGTCTCTCTTTCTTTTCGTACTTCAGACAATGTGGTTCCCATCTTTGTCTCTTTGTCTTGTGGCCTGCATGTGTTAGTCTAATGACTTGCCCCTGAGTCAGTCAGAAAGCTTCCTTTTCTTTGCTGATTGGGCCTTTCTCCAAGATAAGATGCTGGCCTGAGTGGCACAAGAATGAGAGAGTTCAAGTACTTATGTTCTTTCCCACAGAATACAATGATAGCTTTGTTCCTAATTTATAAAGGGTACAGCTTTTGAAGCAATTAATGAAAGGATGGGAGTGCTATTAATTTCACTTGTTATTAGTTGTAATGTAGATTTTGGAATAAAAGGAAAGAAAAGCTTGAAAGTTCTCTTAGCAGTTTTAACCAATGTTTTAATTAATAATGAGCTAAGGCTATCTCACTGATCACAAAAGAGAAATGCACATATCAAAACTAACCTGGAAGTAAAGTTTCATAGTGATTCTCTGATAACACAGGGGATGTATATTAGATACATGTAAGAGGCAAAACGTATTTGGTTAAGAGAGGGACCCATCTGCACTACATCATGTTATTTTACTCAATATGAACAGCCATGCTATTACAATTACTGCATTATGAAATGGGCAACCAACAATTGTACTATGTGCAATGTTGAGAGAAAAGGAAAAATAGTATTATTAGGTTTTGTCCTACAGATCCTCTTTTCTATCCCACAGCCTGCCCTGCATATATTTGATGATAAAAATAGGTCAATATGCCTAACATCAGCTTGAAGGAACTCCTAGGAAATAGATACACAGACACTGTGCCTTCATTCTTTTCTTTTTCCTCATTGTTGCATTTGCTTGATATATTTCTCATAGAGAAACCCATATTAAGAATTCAATAATCAGATTTTTTTCCCTGTAGGCAACGTACACAGCATCATAATCATGGTTATGAGTGTCATCCCACTTCATTTTAGCCACCTAAATGTTAGGGGACAGTTTAGCCAGGTGTCTAATGTATATGGTAATAACTTTGTTGCTGAGGAGGAAAATATATATCCCTCCAGAAAAATTTTCATCCCAGCTATGTCAGATGTCAACTGTCTCCTACCTTAGGAGAGAGTTATGTCTCTCTCTACTGGCACAATTGGCATGAAAATTCATCTCTGGGATACAATTTATAGTGGAAATGAAGTTTCTCCATTGGAAAGACTTGAGACAATCACATTAACTATACAAATGACCACACACACTTTCTAACCTTGTAAATGACTGGTAACAGGAAGGTGGCAATGTATCTTATGTCCTTTCTCCTCTAGTCAGAGACACAAGTATAATTTATAACATTTAGTTTAGAATTGATATTTATCTACTGCAGTTAAAAAAAAGGATATCATATTGTTACTAGAATTCAAATATTTTGAACACTAATCTGTCTAAACTTTATAAACCTGTGTATGAACTGCTGGCTCTCATTCCATCAGGTGTTTTGAGTTTCACTCGTGACTTCAGGGAACTTAGATTTCACAGATAAGATCTTTATATCCTACACAAACTATGTTATCTCTGACGAAGGTTTCACAGAAAGAATATGAATAATTTGATATTCCTGTCTTTTATAAATAAGGTAACAAATTTTTTTTCCTTTTTAAATTTGAAACAGTTATTGCCAGTAACCAATACCTGAGGTGCAGTTTCAAAAGTGGTTCAGCAACACATTTAGTATCAGTTGTGCTCTTGATATGTCTAGAATCCCTTAGAGTTAACAGAAGCTCTTAATTATATCGCTTTCAGTAGCTAAACTGTAGTAGCTGCTACATATTGAGTAAACAAACTTCAATCAACTATGAGACTTTCCAGGCTCATTAGGGATCTCAAAAAAA
>VZTG01005004.1:538147-612359 GCA_013397845.1 Melanocharis versteri | reverse complement strand
AAAAAAAAAAAAAAAAAAAAAAAAAAAGAAGAAAGTTGGCTGTTTTGAAAGGCACATTGACTTTATAAATCTTTTAGCTATAGGGCACATAAATCTTTAAACTGCAGGACATCAATTTAATTAACTGGTGTTTTAAAGATATATGCATTTAAAAACATCTAAAGCAAAGAAAAATGTCCATTTTCAGGGCAAAAGGAAATCTATTGAAATCTGCCACAAACTACTACCTGAGTGAAAGTTCTCATTTTTGCTGATATTGCAGGTTATATTGCTGTTAATGTTTTACCAATATTGATAAAACAATACTTTTAGTCTGTAATTGTAATCCATAATTTTAAAAGAGATGCATGAGTTTTGAAGTGGATTTGAATTAAGTATTGAGGTAATTTGAGAAAGGTATGATTTATCTTTCATTTTAAAGACTGAGTCTTTTGTAAAATTCAGAAACTGAGTCCAGAAACAGCTTTAAATCTAACAGTAAAAATAAAGAAAATAAATGAAAGCAAGGGAGATAAAAGTAGTTGTGTATAATTTTTGGAACGGAAGTAATTTTGAATATGACATATGCTTAGACAGTCTACCTTATTTCAAAAATATTTCTGTACTAACAATCTGTCACTGAATCCACCCAATGTGCTTATATTTCGTAGTAAAGCCTTCTATTGCCTGGGGCCTATTAATAAGACAAACACTCTAGGTTTTTCAACAGGTGGTCTACCAAAGTAGGCAAGAGTAACCACCCTGTGGGAAGATACCCAAGATACCCATTTTGCTCATATTAAAATAATGTAACTAGCTCAGTATAAGCCCTAGCAATATCTTAGTCTAGGGACCATTAGGAAATGGAAATAATTTCACCACTTAGAATACATGAATGGAGGTAACATGTAATATTAATATTTTCTGTTCCTTAATCTTCCTTTCTGTTTCTTAATCTTCAAGGTATTTCATTCTAGTGATAAAAATATTTCATTTTAGAAATGGATAGTCCTCTCAAATGCAGGGCTTATGTGTCTTACTCGTATCTTAATTACATCTTATGTTTGAATATCAGGTATATTTTTCTGATTATCTGGAACTCATATTGAAAAGGTCATTAAACACACACATGTAATTAATAGTTGTATATTCTTTGATATTTTTCAAGCAATAATGTTCATGTGTAGAAATTGGGACATATACATTAGTTTATTTGAAATCTATGTTGTTGCTTATGATAAGCATATAATGAAAAAATCAAAATAGCATTTAGAACTCTGAAGAAGGATATTCAAGATTAATTCAATCTATTTATATGTCCAAAATGTGCCTTTAACTGATGATTTTAATTTATTATCTCAGTGTAGCCCTCTCCCTCTATCAGTGAACTGTGAGCTGGAAAAAAAACAACTAATTGGAACTGGAGTAAATTTCAGATAGTCATAGCTGTGAACCTGTGTGAATAGAAAATGTTTCTTCACAGGACTCTAGAGAAATTGCTACACACTCTCAAAGTGAAAACCAAAGTCATAATTGAACCTAAGGACAATATCTATAGTAACAAAGAAAATGCAGCAGGGGATAGGCAGAGCCAATAGCATGCAATTATCTTTTTTTTTTTTTTTTTTTTTCCCTATTTTNTTTTTTTTTTTTTTCCCCATGTTTGACATGCTCCCTAGATTGGCTACAGTTAGTGCAAAATAGATTTCCCCTGCCTATTCCTTTTCATGATCTGAGGGATAGCACAGCTGAGGGAATATTTCAGGGGACTTTAGTGATAAAACACTCCTTTTGAAGGGAATAGAAGGTTTTAGTCATGTGAACAGGGCCTGTGTAGAATCACTTACCTTGAGGACCTATGAACAGGGCCTTGTCATTGTATTCAATAGCATAAGAAGGACGTAAACTTGTTGGGGAGTGTTCAGAGGAGGGCCATAAAGATGACCAGGGGGCTGGAACACCTCCTCTGTGAATATAGGTTGAAAAAAGTTCTGAAGAAAACATAAAGTACTAGTGGGTATAGTAGATGATAAACAAAAAGAAAATAGATGTTACTATTACAACACTATTAAAATCTCAGAGTTTCTTTCCCCCTCAAAACTTTAGCACTACACTAGAACATTGAGAAAAACTATCATCAAATTACATTTGATTACATTACGTTACAATTCCTTTTTCTTGCTGTGAAGATAAAACATATCCAGATTACTAAAACTGCGCCTTCTGTGAGGACCAGCTGAAGGAATCATGCTTGTACAGCCTAAACAAGAGGGTTGAGGGGACCTAGTAGCAGCCCTACAATACTTGGAAGTACATTGCTGGGAAGATGAAGCCAGAGTCTTTACTGAGGTGCATAGCAGCACGAAGAGGGAAAAATATTTATAAATTCAGGCATGTGTGGTTCTGAGTAGGTATAAAGAAAATAAAACATTATGAGGATAATTAAGCATACACACAGGTTGCCCAGGGAGGCTGTGAAGTCCCTGTTCTTCAAAGTATTCAAGACTTGATGGTAGAAGAGCCTTGCAAGACCTGGTCTGAATTCAGCACTGACCTTTTTTTGAGCGGTAGGTGAAAATGACTGATCAGCTGAGATTCCTTACAGACTGAGTGATTCTTTAATTATTTATATGGATAAAATCAAACTAAAACAAAGAAAGAAAGAAAAAAGGTTAAAAAAAAAAACCAAAACAAAACAAAAAAACACATGTAAGAAATCCCCAAACACCCCATTACCCCCAAAAAATCCCAAAGACTGAAATAATATCCTGTTGAAAGGATTTTTGACACTACCAAATTAACAATCTTTCCATAATAAAGTAACACTAAAATAGTACTACAAGTCTTTTTTCACTGTCTGGTCCTTTTCTAATAGGCAGCCTTGAAATGTTATCATAAACTGATAATGTTCCATATGGATCTAGTTTTGCTCTCTGACATACTTGTCTTAAAAGTCTCTCCTAGATGTGGATTCAGCTGAAGATTTGAAATTGACAGTACTGAAGAGTGTATGAATTTGGATATAAAGATGATATAGGAATTTATTTTAATTGAATATGCAAAAGGTAGTGAGGTTTTTCAAAGTAGAAGGAACAAGCAAACTAAAAAGTAAGCATCTTTGAACTCAAGTGGGTGAACAACTTTCTTAAGAAAAGGAAATCAGATTTATAAAGGAGTAGGCATATCCTAACAATATTTACTGACTGAAACGTCAAAGAGGTAATCTGTTCAGGGAAAACCTGGCATCTGAGACAGCATAGAAGGGTTAAAATAAGGGCGACTCGATAAAAAAATTAGGACATACTTGGAGATATCCTAGACAATGTTGATTTTTTTGAGTTTCAGGAAGTAATGTGATATTCAAGGGTCTTCACAACCTTCCTGTTTGTCCATGTGGTATGAATTGTGATGGAATCACAGTCTGGATGAGGCTGCAGAGACCTCTGGAAATTGCCTAATCCATCTGTCTTTCTCAGTGCAAGGTCACCTACAGGAGGCTGCACAGGGCCTTATGCAGTGTAGTTTTGCATATCTCCAGGGATATATGCTCCACAGTCTTCCTGGGAAACTCATTCCAGTGTTAGACCAAATCACAGAAAAAATACTTCTCTTGTAATGAAATTAATTTTCTTGTATTTCAATTTGTGTCTCTTGACTCTTGTCTTGTCTCTGGGTACCACTAAGAGGACTCCGTCTCTATCTTTACTTTTGCCTATCAGAAATTTAGGCACATGGATAAGATTCCCTTGAGCTCTCTTTACTCAAAGCTGGAAAGTCCCAACTCTCTGTGCCTCTCCCTTTTACTGTCCTTAATTCCTTGCAGTACATAACTTTCCTGAAAAAACTAAATATCTCTGCCTTGCTAACAGCAACAAAATGTATCAGGCTTAACAAATTGACATTCCTCTAAAATTAGTTCTTTCCAAGCCCAAAATGTCACAGTTACTTAGATTGGGGAGACATTTTTTCTGTTCCACAAACCCTCCTTCAATTTCTCCCACCCTGAAAATGTTGTTCTGCATCTGCAAAACCTACAGTAACTTACCCAAAATAATTTCTTCTACTGCTGAGACTAATACCTCAAGAAAAAGCCTTGAAGACTTCTGATTGATAAAAACATTAAAAGTTTAAATACGGGGTTTTTTCTTACATATATTAGCTTTCATAGAGTAATTTACCATTAGACGTGTAATTAGGAAGTACTAATAATTCCCTGAGCTTTTGGTCTGTATTGCACTCTGAGAAAGCAAAACTATATAAAACTATCAGGAATTTCACTATAATGTTACTTCTTGGAGATAATATGTTTTCATATATGATCATTTGCTTTTTAGTACGTCAACCTCTGGATAATGACTCCTTTTCCTTCCAAAGGGAGCCAAACCAGGGGCTTTCCTTGAAAGGGAAAATATGGCCTGACTAAAATGTTTCTTCCAATGAATTTTTTCCTAAGATTTGGTTAAATGCAGTTGCTAGTTGAAAAGCTGAACTTAGCTCATGTTGCCTTCATTACTTCTTAATACAGCTAGTGACCTATCTGCTAAAAATAGGTGAAAAATATAGTTTATAAAGGATTTTAAATCATAATTTAGATGCATTTTTTATTCTAGCTACTAAAAGGATACACATTGCTCTTGTCTTTCAAAATTCATAACATTAATTTATCTTTCTAAAAAAAATCTCGTCACTTTTACGTTATTTTTCCTTAGAACTCTGTTTTAAGGGCTTACTGTCCATTTTTATAGACTAATGGTTAGTCTCTGCTCCAGAGTCAACACATAGGATTATGATAGGTGCAAGAGTAATCAGGTCTTGTAATAGCAGGCATGTTTCCATATCAAAATAGAATCATTAGTTTCTAATAATAGTATTACTTACTACTTAATATTAGCAAGAAAATATTCTCTTTAGTCCAATTAAAGAAAATTACTACCACTAAGTGGATGTTGCACTTATTCATAAGATATTAAATAGGAGTCACCAGATGGTGCTGTAACACCTAATTTCATGAAGTCCTTTGTCTGAACAAACAACAGGCTCTCTCTTTGGCCACAGGAAAAACTATATTCTTTCTATTTCAATGATGTACTTCACTTTAGGGAGAGCTCCTGCAAGCAACTAAAATACGTGCTTTCTAGCTCATTTTCATTCATCAATCATATTTGTTGAGATAAGTAAATTTTTTGTGTTTAGGCTGAGAATCCTAAAACAGATGAATTTTCTGCATGCAATGTGTCTCTGTGAGAAAAAAAGTAGGTGGTGTAAAATTAACACCTTAGGAACATAAGGTAAACTGTTAATTTCATTCTCAAGATTGACTATCCCTTCACAGAAGATTAACAGTTTATCCATGATACATTAAAAAAAAAAAATCTTTCATCCTTTTTTAGTTATTCAGCAAAGAAAACATCCCTATTGGAGAACCTTAACACCAGTCTTGGTCAGTTGCAAAAGGAACACTGAAACCCATGATGATTTATGTAGGCTTCAGAATTCATGATGTCTGGCATGTCACACACTTTAATCTCTGTACTTAGATAGGTTCAAACTTGACACAAAAGTCTCTGTAATTATCCATCTTACATCCAAGGTATTCTCAATTCAGACATCTGTTGCCCAGTACTATTGATGCATTCTGTTATGCCTCTGATTGCTTTGACCAAAAAGAAAACTTGCTTCTTTCAATCCATGGAAAAGATTAAGAAGAGGAGCAATGGGACAATTTTTTTTTTTTTTTTTACCTGAAACCAGAAGGAACTTAATTCTTCTGTTTTGATTATATTTCCTCAATCACTTTGTACTTCAGTCAACCTTTCACCTCCATACTTGCTAACTCACTGCTTCATCTTCTATTTTTGCTGTCAGGTGCACCTCCTTGGTACAGAAGAGGCAATGAAAAGCCTCTTTCTATCAGCTGGAAAGAAGTATGAAATATTTTGTTCACATATGCCATAAAGTGAACATGATGTATTCTCCCTAAAACTTGAAACAAGATCTTCCAAATTCTGATTCATGCTAAGGATAGACTGCAATAAATACTAAAGCCAGCATGAAAAACATAGGACAACACATGTAGGAGCTCACATTCTAGTAAGGCTTAAAAGTAATAGTACAGTAAATCAGGTTCTGATTATTTTTTTAAAGTTTTTTGTGATTAGTTAGTTGATCAAATGCTGCTTCAGAATGTCCAGTTTGATAGTTTCTCTTCAGGTCAGAGGACTATACTATTGAGCTGAAGCACTTGAACAAGAACTTGAAAAAGAAAGAAAAATACTACATAACATATCTTAACAACAACAACAACAACAACAACAAAATAAGAAGAAAAATCAGGAAATATTGGAATAAAATAATATATCATTGAGTGTTTGACTATAAACAAGTTCTAATCTTTATTTGTGTATATTGTACTCTAGATAATTTCAGCTTCGATCTCTAAAAACAAAACAAATGTTTTCAAAAAACAATTAATTTTAATGTAAAGCCTCTAAGACATCTCTTGGTTATTTATTTATTTAAATACCTAATTAAGTAACTTAAAACCCATATATTTTATAGTTTGAATTAATCTTGTTTAAGCTTGATATATAGTCTAAAGCTGGAATATAACTGGATGACTGTGACAACTGCATTTTGTAACCATTTTTATTATATGTGTTGTTGTAGAATATCTGAGGAGAAAAGAAAAAAAAGTTGATCAAGGTCTCTTCAACTCTCTCAAAGATAAAATAGCACCTTTTATTATATTTGCCGCAGTGAAACTTGCAAACATTCACTAATACCAAGTAATATTACTGAACTTAAGCTAAGCTATCTGATGTATGCCTTAAACAGTCTTATTGGCTAATTCTTAAATTAATGACATAGGCACGTAGAGAAGTAGAAGCGCTATGTTCAGTTTTATAGATGAAAAGTATGATGCCAGCTAAAATTACCTGCAGACTTCCATAAATTCAAAGAAGCTTTCTGCGAAGTTAATTATGCTGAAAAAAATAATCATTGGTTTATCTCTGTCATTTTCCCAAACAGTAATTCTCCAATCCTATTAAATTGCTATTCTCCACTTAAGAGCTTTAGGAAAGATCAGAATTATTTCTCCACGGTTATTGTTTTAGTGCTTGATTGTTGTATTTATGTCAGCAGCACAGATGCTTTTGTTAATCAGCAGTAAGGTTTAGTTCCATTAGAAGTTTCACTCCCACATATCACAAGGCGTAGGTGAAATACCCATCTGTGTAAATCTAAAAAATTTTTTGAGAGAGTCCAAAATACTAATTTATGCATTTAATGGAGTCTATTTTTGAGCCCTTGGCAAATCCGTTTAGATCTGCATTTCATATATCAATGCATTTACATTTTCACCATTCAGGTAATCAAATCTTCAGGTTAGATACCATTTATTCTGAATAAAATTGTGTATGCCAGAGTTCGGTCATCTATTTTCTAGCCTTCTATGAAATTTATACAATAAAATCTCATGAGGTCAGAAAATAGTTGGAACTTTTTCTCTTTTTTCTCTTTTTTTTTTTTTTAATTACATTGTCAGTCTATAATTATTAGCATGACATGAATTCTCTTTTGAGATATGATGTTGATACTAGTTTTATCATACAATAGTTTAATCTGTGTATTGGTCCAACAGTACAACCAGGAAAATGATGTAATTTTGAAAATTCTCGAAGAGATAAATCTTTATTGTAGCAAATTTAATGTTTAATATTTAAGAAATCTAGTGATGTAAGAACTTATAAAAGATTTTGGAAGGATTTTTCTTCATATGAAAATGTTCAGTTGTACCAGTCTCCTAAATACATTGCTGTATAAATACCTTATAGCCTATTCTAATTGGAACTATTATTTCTAAGCTGCATTCGGGAACAATATCTGTCAGGGACCCTATAATTAGTCCAAATATACAGTCATGAGCTTTCAAAATATAGAAGAAATAATCACCAAAACCATCTATCACCTAATTTTCTCCATCAATATTTTTGAAGTTAGTTCCTCATGTTTTCATTCACCACTGGAAGCCCTGAGTTTTTGGATGTCAAATGATTTTTGACACTTAAAAAAATTATTCCTCTGGGACGGTATTCACCTCAGAACATGTCCTGGTCTAAGGTTTGAGTCTAAGCTTAGAGTCGCTCTTTACTTGAAACACACAGTCAGATAAATGCCCTGTCTTATACAAGGCAGGCACATTCCTTATTACTAAAAGCAAGATGGATATTTCACACAGTTTGCATGGGTAAGACCTCCCATCAATGCTGTATTTAGAGGCAAGTCGTGTTTAGTACCAGACTTTTTTTATTTTTTATTTATTCCTTCAGTCCATCACCTTTTTTGGCTAGAGGTAGCTAAATTTGATTTTTACTGTCACTGTGAGCCAAGAATAGCAATGATGAACTTGGCACTAAGGATCTGCAAAGATGCAGCAATACCACACTCGTAAACATTCAGAATGAATCTGGTCATTTAAATGTGGAACTATGACTTGTCATGCTGAATTACTACAAACAGAGCATGATTGATTGATTATACCCTGTCATAAGAGGTTCCCTCAGAGTAAAGGAATTAATTTAGATAAATACAAGGTAGCAATACACTTAGGAAAGTGTCATATCACTAGGATGTACAAAACCAGTGAGATCTGAGTAGGAAATTGCAAGCGCTGTAGACCTCAAAGCTGCGTGATATTGCACAAAATGTTTTCTTTGTATAAATAGGTGGCTCATGCAGCAGAGAAAGAAATACACTCTTAGTAATATTTAATTCCGAAGTAAATTTTGTAATTATCATATTGAAATTGAGTAAAGAAAAATAGCCCCCTAAAACTCATAATTTGGGATACATTAATGTTCTTGAATATCTACTGAAAAAAGGGGACAAAACAGAAGTTTGTTGTGTATCGACTGAGATACAAGAGATGCCTGTGAATGAGCTAAGGAATAATTTAAAAATCAGATCAGCATGAAACAGTCTACAAAGTGCAAGAATGTTTGAGACTCCAACATATTCTCTGAACGATTCCCAATTACAGTGTGTTCAATTTGAGAGAGAAGACATAATACTGGAGGCCCCACTACAGAGAATTTGATTGTAGATATAAAAAAAATTTACCAAATTAGTTAAATTTTCAATATTTTTTCCCATATTTCTCAAATCTTTTACAGATTGCCATTACTTTTTGGGTAATATGATAACAGTTGAAAATAGGAGTCATTTCACCTCTCCAAGATATTTAACTTGCACCTAAAGTTTTTTTGTCTCTTAATGAATTTATATCATTAAGACACTAAAAGAGGACTAAAGGTGGTAAAACCTCAGCCCCTTTTCCAGGCTCAATTTCTGTGTGTGCTAACTATGCAGATTTAGATGCATAGAGATCCTTCTTGTTGTTTTATATATCCATGTCACATACTGGCAAAATTCACCTCCTTGACTAAGTGTGTCTAATATCCTTCCAGGCATTACATAATTCATTTCTTTCACGGCAGCTCCCTGTAATTTCTGTAAATTTAAATTGACTTCGGATAGTACCTGCTTTTCTCAATTAGTTAAGGTCTGAAAGGTGATGAATAAGCATAGCGATCCATGAGGTGCTTTAGTTTCCATTCCATGTCAAAGGATCTGTGTCTGCCTTAAGAGTGTCTGTATCAGGACCAGTTTTGGAACATGGTGCACATTGTTTCACTTTCATAACCATCACGGTGGCCCATGTGGCATTGTGTCAAACAAGGAGTGCTCTCACACTTCTAGCAGAGGATGTGGACCACTAGTAGTGGTTGTAGGCTTGCTGGCTATCATGTTTTTTTTCTAGAAAATAAAAGCCTTTCATTTTCAGCAAAGCCTTAATGGAGGTATTCTTCTTAATGGGCGGCCATATATTCTGGGGGTTTATAATTTATGTTTACAATGTATTTTTCATGAATTCGTCTGTGCATATGTGGAGAGGAAGAAGATGTAGACAGCAAGATAAAAGAGTAACCTTTAGGCTGGAGTCTGCCCAGTGTTTCATTCTTGAGTTAGCAGTCTATAATGATTTGCTGGGAAATGTAAAGGTTTTGAACAAAAGTTGTATCACAAATAGAAGACTGCTATATATTCTGGAGTAATTATAATTTATCTAATTAACTTAGAAAGCCTGAGTGAATCACTCTTAATTAATGTTGCAGCAAATCTGAAATTAGGATTCAAGCCTAAACTAAACAACTCAGACAATTGATGGAAGGAGATAGGCACTTTAAGGATGTCTCCAATGAAAAGTGTAAAAATGGGCAGATGCTAATACCTTCATACTTCCCCTCAACAGCTCACTAGCTGATAAAACTGTTTCTTGATTTAGCTGTAGTGAAGCTGCCAGCAGAAAATATTCGTGGCACCTCCCTCTCTTTCATAGCTATATTGGGATAGAAGTCAGTTCAGAATTACTGGTTTACTAGGCTTCAGTGTTGGAGCAATTCCATCAGAGACAAAGTATAGTTAAATCCCAGTGGGTAAAGTTAGTACTGGGAATTGTGAGAACTGAAACAATTTTCAGCATCTTCTGTATGTTATGTATTTGACCCAAAACAAATTATTTAGGGTGATCTTTCTTTCTTCTGACATCCCATCAACAAAGAACAAATCTTGTGTAAGCTTACTGGCCACCACTACATTAAGGACTGCTTTGCCATCTCCAGGACATTTTCCTGTACTTTTTTTCTATTACTTTGGTTGTAGTTTTCTACATTGTATCCTATTATCCTATTTTAATTTTTTTAACATTGTCATCAGGAAGCATGGAATAACTAGTGAAAAATGGAAGGATTTGAAATATATACACTAAATTTAAGGAAGAGGAGGCCATTATATAATATTAAATACTCTCAATTAATTTTGTCTGGTTATTCTTACACTGAGGGCAATGACCTTTGTTATACTGTAGTTTATGCTCAGTAAGAACATTGAGTAGGATAACAGCACTTTAGTAGGGCTGGCTATGAGGATGCTGCATGGGCTGGAGCCTGGGAGCTGGGGGACTCCCCAGGGTCTGGCTGCCAGGGAGGAGGTCACCAGCTAGGAGCAGAGCAGCTGGGGGGAACGGGGAAGCTCCAGACATCAGGCTGGGGCACAGGCTGAGACAAGGTCAGCAAGCAAACCCAGAGCTGGTGTCAACTTGGTGGGACCCATGGCTGGGCAGGGCAGGGTTGTGGGGAGCTAGAGGCTGGCTCTACTGTGGTGTCACCTGGGGCAGGGGCTGACAGATTCCAGAGAACTGAGAAGGTCATTGCCAAGGTGGGGAGAGCCCAGGGGGCTGGTCAGGGACAGTCTGGCCTTTTAGTGCCCTGGATGAGATATTCATGCTGTAGACACCTAAATTATTTTCTGCATGTAGGGGTCTACACACTTGACATAGATCTGATAACTTTCTGTAGAGTAACTGACTATATGGCTAAAACAACCAACAGCAGTGATTTAGTATACTCTAAAACATAACAATGGAATAAAAGTTTAAGCTAAAGAATTACACAAGTGTTCATTCATTTGAAATGCTTTGGGACACTCTCTCTGATCCAGTACTGTGGTTTCAGGATGGCAAAGGTCTTCTCTAAGTCCCTGTGTCAAATCTGCCCTACCTATATAGATCTCTGAAGCCTTTGGGGCACCACATGTGGTAACCCAAACCTATCATTACATAAAAGAACCAAATCCCTACAGACTCCCCTGTCCTTATTGGCTGCTGCATCTCCCTTGACTACATGTAAACATGGAGCTTATATGTCAATACCTGGGCATTGATTCACTTTCCTAAATAGAAATGTTTAGTGCCATTTGAAAAGATCTATATTATCTTCCGTATGGCTTTGGTGACTATGAAACAGGGAGACCATCGCCCTTTTTCGGAGGAACAAAAATCCAAACGATTTGTACCAGAGCGTTTCAAATGGTCACTTTTTTCAACTGAGATTGAGGCCTTAAAGTTAGAGATAAAATTGTAATTATATCCATTAGAATATTTTCCTTATTTCGCTAAGTGCAACATTACTCAGCCATAAAAATTCCCAGAACTTTTGCTGTAACTGCCAAATAATTTGTTGCTTCCTAACCTGTATATGCGAAGATTATTTCTACTTAATTGTAGGACTTCAGACACAGTCTTAAGAGATGTCGTGATATTTTATCATGCTGCTTTTCCAATTAGTTAGGGTAATTTTCACTTCTAATCCTGTCTTCCTATTGTGTGGTCCAAATCATTATTAATAAGTAGTATTGACTTCTTAGTAGAGTCCTGCAAAACCTGATACGTCCTAGCTATATGGAAAGGCTCATTAGTAATAGCAGCACATAAAAAGCCTCTGTAAAATCAAGATATGGAAAATCTACAGCTTCTCCTTCATCTACAAGGTTTGCTACCTTGTCATAGTTATGAAAAAAAAAAAATAAAAGAGAGTTTTTTGACAGGAGTTGCTCTTAGAATGTTGCTGTTATTTTTCTCCTGTGTAGTTACAAACATTTTTAAAATTATTTTTATGGTACTTTTCTGCAAAATCAAGTTGACCAGCTGGTCAACATCTTTTCTGTTCTCGCTTAGTTCCCCATTCTTTGCCATTTTAAGACAGGCAGCTTGTCTTTTTCTTTTGGTTTTTGTTCTTAGTCTTGAGGACTTCATCCATTTTTCGTGAGTTCTCAAAGACAAATGCTAACAGAGTATCTCTAAAGCAGACATTCAGCAAATGCTCTTAAGAGTTATGATTCATAGGGTCGCATTTCCTAAGACTTAGAAACCTTGCTCCAAAAACGAAATTCAGAGTAATGACGTAACCATCTAAAGGGTGATATTTGTAGAAGAGAAGAAATGGGATTCACAGCAGTTAACACCCTCAGTGCTGGGTGTATATATATCTATATACCGTACAAAGAAATGAGTTGGTATTTCCTATTGTAAGATTCCCAAACTCATTATATATGAGCTAGCCTAATCTGGATTCAAGAGCTGAATTACCCTCTAAAGGTATAAACATGAATAATAAGAATAAAGTCTTTTTCCTTTCCCAAACAAATGAGTTAATACCTAAATCATTTAATGAAGAATCTACCACCTTTAAAAAACAGAGTAAGCACAGTCTGAACATGTCTGGAAACTTGTACATTTCTGGGAAAGGATACTCTCTTCCTGGATCTTTGTCTTTAATACTGTTAGCGTAGAAACACATAATCACGGTATGATTATATGCAGGTGCTTTTATTGAAGAGCTCTGGGAATCAGGGGTACAAACCCAAATCTGACTCCGACATGGATTTGCCATGGATACATTTTTATACCCTTTCCTTACATAACTGTTGTATAATCATATATTAATTATTATCTTAATATTGTTCTATTGTGTATATTGATTTCACCTGAGCATGAGTTTTAAGTCCCCTTCCCACAGCATTTCTCATGATTGTTGTTCCTCTCTCATGATTCTCGTTGTGATTAAACAATTGTTTAAACTATACTTACAATATTTCTCATGATTGTTGTTCCTTTCTCGTGATTCTTGTTTCGATTAAACAATTATTTCTTAATTATATTTAATTACTAACCAATTATTGCATTTAACTTTATCATCTACCATACAGGTGAATACGTAGGTGCAGTTTCACATTATTTTAGCAAAGACAATGCCCACTCCCGTTCCCAAGGCCTAGTTTAGCTACCACGATTTTAGAAACATTTTAACCCTATGCTATCAATACCACTTCTCAGTTATTTCCTTGCTGGTTCTTTGGCAATTTTAATGAAAAAGTTCAGTCTTGATACTTTTTGCTAAGGAACTCCTCTTCAGAACAATGCAACAATTATTTTCATCTTTCTTATATAATCAAATTAGATTTTCTTAGCAACAGTGCTTCTGATTGTATATTCTTACGTGCATTAGCCTTTTAATATTCAATGTATTGTTCGTCCTACTGTTTTTTATTTGTCTTCTGTCATCGGACCTAGTTGCCATTTTTGGTATTCCTTTTTCAGATCAGGTTAGTGAAGGACTCATGATTATGAGAAATTAACTTCTACGTTATTTACTGTCCTCCAGCACATGCTTGAAATTCCAGTTTGAAATTATCTGGCTTTAGGATTCATGTATTACATAAAATACAAAAGAAATGTTATATAGCATAGTGATATCCACAGTAATAAATATTTTCAAACTATTTTACTCTATACACTGTATGTGCCAGGGGTGGAGGAAGACCATAATCCATGTCTGAGAAAATATTCATAATTTCATGGATATTGGGGGATCATTATTGGTCCCAGTCCTGTTTAATATCTTTATTGATGGTCTGGATGAGGGGATCAAGTCTACCCTTAGTAAATTTGCAGAAAACACTAAGTTACGTGGGACTGCTGATCTTTTGGAGGACAGGGAGGCTCTGCAGAGGGATCTGGACAGCCTGAATTAGTGGACTAAGGTTAATGGCATGAGGTTCAACAAGATCACGTGCCAGGTTCTGCACTTTGGCCAGAATAATCTTGTGCAGTACTACAGGCTGGGGACAGAGTGTCTGGAAAGCTGCCCAGCAGTAAAGGACCCGGGGGTGCTGGTTAACAGCTGTTGAACATGAAGCAGTGTGTGCCCAGGTAGCCAAGAAGGCTGATTGCATCCTGGCCTGTATCAGCAACAGGGTGGCCAGAAGGACCAGGGCAGGGATTGTCCCCCTGTACTCGGCACTGGTGAGGCCACACCTCCAGTGCTGTGTCCAGTTTTGGATCCCCCAATTCAGGAGGGACATTGAGGTGCTGGAGTGAGTCCAGAGAAGGGCAACAGAGCTGGTGAAGGTCTGGAGCACAAGCTTTATGAGGAGCATCTGAGGAAGATAGGGTTGTTTAGCCTTAGAGAAAAGCAGGCTCTGGGGAGATCTGATCACTCTCTACAGCCGCCTGAAAGGAGGTTGTAGCCGGGTGGGAGTTGGCCTCTTCTGTCGTGCAGCTAATGATAGTTGGCCTCTTCTGTCGTGCAGCTAATGATAGGACAAGAGGACATAGTCTTAAACTGCATCAGAGGAGGTTTACGTTGGCCACTAGGAAGAAGTTTTTCACAGAAAGGGTGATTAGACATTGAAATGAGCTGTCCAGGGAGGGGGTGGAGTCACTTCCCCTGGAGGTGTTTAAGGAAAGTCTGGATGAGGCACTTAGTGCCATGGTCTAGTTGACATGGTGATATTAGATTCAATGATCTCAGAGGTCTTTTCCAGCCTTATTGATTCTGATTCTGTTTCTCAAAACTTTTGTATCAATTCCCTCTAATAAGACAAATTGACTTTTTAAAGAACTGTTTATACCTGTTGCACTGACTGTTTGACAGCCATTAGAGTGTTTAAGAGATAGCTAGCTGTGTGCTAGATCACCTATTTGTGTCTTCCTCTGCTTAATTCCTGATGTCTAACACTGGCATGACTGTAGCTCCTAGCTCTCTTTTAGCTCTTCCCTTTAACTCCTGATCAGTTTTTAATTCTCTGTTCCTGATATTGACTCTCAATCTTGGACTTACCTTTTCATACATCTCCAGAGTCTGTTTTCTTCCCTGAGGTCTTTCCCTTGATTCTCAGTATCATGCTGGACTTTTTACAGTTCCAGAACTACCAAGTATCTACAATTTTATGAGGGTTGTGAGGGCTACTAAATCCTATTTTTTTTTAATAGCCGCATCAAAAAGGATCCATATACACAATTTTAAGTATTAGGATTTTGTGTCTGTGTTCTGTTGTCACTGAACACCAATACCCAGTCTTCCAGATTCTCTTGTACTATTTTTGTGTGCCACTTTTCACAATATAGCATTGAACTTCTTTAGATTGTGACTTTCATAAAATTTCTTCCATATATTTCTGTTGTTTCTTAGTACTTTATTTTCTGTTCAACACGACAGAAAACATCTTTAAGTTCATTAAATCTTTATCTGTGAAAATAAGAATGCATAACAGGAATAACCTTTCTCTGTGCATACAGTGTAAACCTTTTGACTTTAATTTAATTCTAGTCAATGTCTAACAGTGAGATTCATTTCTGTGGTGTGGGTTAATTTCTATATTGCAATTTCACTACAGCTTCCATGTGGCAGTGATCATGGCTTAAGAAGTTCCTGTTATATTCTTTGGATATTTAGTTTGATTCATCCTAATAAAAAGTGTCCAATGCCATATAAGATAGCTTAGTGTATCTGGGACATTCATATTTGATTGACAGAAGCCATGTAGGACCTGTGGGAGATTTGTGTAACACTGCATAGGAAGGTGAAAACCCAATGGGATGTATTTTGACATAGTGATGGACTCACGGAATCAAACCCTTAGTTCACATGAGAATGTCAATATTTAGACAGAAGATTGACTTGCAAGCATGGAATGAATGCCTATTCTTATTTCTATATATTAAGCCATTAACTGTAAAAAAAAAATTGACCTGAACACATATTTTATTTTCTTATAATTTCCTTCATTGTTATGCAGACTGGTATTTCATTATCAAATTTTATACATCTTAATTAGTATGTGTTCAAAGCAGTGCACATACAGCTCTCCTTACTTTCTTAAACTTGTTCCATTCTTAATATTCCGCATACATTGGCTTTTTCAAGTTCTAAAATGTTAACTTTTCCACTTAAAATTGCTTACACTAACTAGTGCTGTGCCTCACAATGTACTTAATATTCATTTGTTGAATGCAAAATCAACTATTCACCTGACTTTCAGATTTTGATCAATTTTCAACTCAGTGGTTGACAGTAAGAGGTACTTCCATGTGAAAAAAAGAGCATGTAGATAATTTAGTGTTGGGTAAATAGTAGACGATTCTTGTAATAGGAGAGTATAGACCTACTGGAAAATATTCCTGGAAGGGCTTCCAGGACTAAAAGTCAACTGCTTAACAAATCTTCTAAAGGTTTTGAATGAAAAGCATTTACATGCTTGTTAATAAGCATAAAATCAGTTTTTGGGTTAAGCATGGGGAGAAGAGAAGTGGTCTATTGAAAAACAAATGAAGAATATAAATTATTAAATCTTATCTCTTCAAAGTTTGGACAGGAAAAAAACCCCAACCCAACCCAACCCAACCCAACCCAAAAAACACCATGAACCCCACAGTAATTTAGCAGATCTTTAAGGGCTTCAATATTATTCACATGGTTTGTTGCCAACAGACCAAGACTTTACCTTCATATAAGCTTACAGCTCTGATGTTATTAGTGAAAATTATTATTATTAGCAGTGTACTACCAGATATGAAATGACCTTGAAGTATTTAGATCAGCTTCTAGTATAGGTCTACAATTCCAAAAGTGTGACAATAAATAGAATAGAATGGTTGAGCTAAAACTAACCTTTTAACAGGTGAGACAAAACACTTAGGACAGCTTAAGATCTTTGTTAAGAAGATACATGCACAGCTACCCTTTGTGGTGCATACACTCTGTGAATAAACGTTAGCACTCTAGAGCTGTCTTTTCATACAACTCTAAAGACGCTCTATTAGGAAATCTTACCAAATCTTTCTGTTAGAAAATGATTTTATTACTTGCAATGATACAATTTTTTTCCACTCTTATGACAGTGTTTCTGAAAAGGAAATAAAATGCTATGTCTCCAGAATATTTTGAAATTAAATTCAAAATTTGATGTTATAATTAAACCTCAAAATTATTTCTTTAATAGTTAATTATTTTTTGTAGTGATTTTAGTGCAGTAGCTCCACCCTTTGAGTGCGTCATAGGAACTGAAATAGTCTACACGTATGTAATTTTGTGTTTAAGTGATCAAAGGAAGCTTCCAGTCAGATCATATTGAAACATGGTGTCTTATTTTCTAGATCAAACTATGTCTGTTCTGTAATGAGAATATTTATTTTGGCTTCAAATAGGAATTAAATCAAATAGGAGTTTTTTGAAGTTACCTTCAAATTGACATTCTTGTGTTTTGATCATCTATTCAGCAATAAATTGAGAGTATAAATACATGCATAGGAAAACAGCAGGCATCCTTCACAAGCAACTTTTCAGTAGATTCGATTAAAAAGAAAGCATCCTTTTCTTAACATTTTCATTGTCAAAGTGGCTTAGAATTCTGGTAGCAGAGCAATCTATAGAGAAAATAATGATTTAGAGGATGTTCTAGAGTATTAACTATGACTAAAATAAAAAATAAAATAAAATAGGGTCCATTCCCTGAACTTGAGAAAAACCAGCATGACATGTTTCTGTCCGTTCAACTAACCTCTGTTATTTACCTACCCTGCCCCACATCTGGGAACGGATATGGACTTTTGGGAATAGTCCATGGCTTGTGCTAACTTCTGAATTCTCCTCAGCTGTTCATGCAGAAAGTAACTTGGCCTAATCAAAACTGTGACAGACATCACTCTAAATATATTAGTACAGATAACCATGTTTCCATCTTTATCAAAGTTTATGTCCCCTGGCACAGTTTGATTTATAACTATAAATGTAAACATTGAGAATTGCTTGATAAATTACGTATCTTTGGCTTTTCTAAAGCATTAACTGATCTTGCAAATTCTGACTTCCTAAATGTTTCATCCTTCACAAAAGATGTTAAATGCACATTGCTGGAGCCAATACTACATTCCCATTGTTTCAGCTTACTTCTCTTAGAAAAAAGACAATATTGGGAATATCTGTGAAAAGGTAACAAGTTCTCATATGATTCATCAAGTTGCTTTCTGGTTGCTGAATGAAGAATCCTTTTTTTTGTCTGAAGAGTAGTGAATTTCAGTTATCTCCGACTACCAGTATTAGATCTGTTACCAGTACAATCATGGGATAACTTGCAGCATCACTGTCTGTTTCCAGGAAACTCTGCTGCATTGAGCCAGTCAGTGATAATGAGGGACAGAGGCTTCACGGGTAGGCACAAGTACAGCAGGACAGTTCTCTCTACCATGGACTTAGGGCCAAGGATATGAGAACCGAGAAAATAACTAACAATTCTGAACAAGTGCTGGTGCTTCTCCTTAGCTCTGAATTTCTTAGCTCTAAAGCTAAACAGTTGCGTTTGTTCTCTTGCAGGACTCATGAATCTTGCCTTCTTGACTAACCAGTGCCAGAGCTTCAACATGAGGTGAAAAGAGTATTCCCATTTTCTTTTCTCCCTCTTATTTTCTGCTTTCCTCCCTTATGCTTATGTGGTGATCAGGGCGCACTCCTGGGGAGGAAAAAAAAAAGTGATTTTGGTTTGAAATCCCTTAGATTAAGGATACTGAACTCTAATCTCCCAAGTGATTTCTTTAACCAAGAGTCTGTCATACAAAACATGAGCAATGCCTTCCCTCATCACCTTTCTCTGACAGCTCTGTTTTAAAGGCAAAGCAATTGAAACAGAGTTTTATAAGTAGCTCAGTAACTGTCAGGCACTGTCACAGTATAAGTTTCAGAACTTCAGTCCTACTACACTGGTCTTCTCAGGAAACTTATGAATTTCTTCCAGAGATGGTTGAGGGCTGTGTATCATCAAGAGGAGACAAGAACAATTCTCAGCATAAGCAAAAATGGAATTTCGGGCAATTAAGAAAGTTATAGGTCAAACACAGGCTAGAAAATTTAGCTTTTTGCTCAGCATGAGTATTTTCAATGGCAATTAATCTGTCAGAGGTATAAACCTGACCTACATTTTTTAAAGGAGTCTATATTCTCTTAAACATATCTGCTTTATCCTAGTTTATACTATATTACTAGAATTACTTCCATCATCCGGCATTCTTTATAATTTTTTTTCTGAAAGACTGAATTTCATTTTATGCATTGGAAATATATTCTGCTTTTCCCTTTACTGCTGATACCAATTTTATCCCTTTTTCTGAATAGCTGTAGATATAAATTTGATATAATTAATGTAGCAGCCTTTGATTCTATCTTTATAAACTCCATAGGCTGAATTTTACTGGCTTGTATCTGAAGACATTAGTATCTGGGCAAGTGTTATCATTAGTACTTTACCTCTTGATACATTATCTTGGTAAGGGGAAAGATTAGAGAATTATGCTAGAAATGGCTTGCCTTGTTAATTAGGCCTAACTTGCCACTATTCTGATTTGTCAAAAATTGAAGTAACCAAATGACTGATAGTATGGGTATAGGCCATAAAATGTGGGAACATAACTCTAACAGCTCTTTGGGGACAGTTTTACTCATAACCAAATGTATGAGATGTGGTTCTGGTTCTGTTTCTCCAGCTGTTAATGTAATTTGGGAAATTTGACTCAAGAAGATGTATAGAATAGAGATACTAAGATCACAGAGTGGTTCAACCTGCTGTCCAGAACTCAGTGTTAAAGAAAGTCAAGTGGGAAAAAGTTCATAAAACTTAAGTCAATCAAAATAAGCAGGAGGCTAGTCTAAATAACTCATTCAGATTCCCTCTCACTGTAATAAAGAATTACCTTTTCGTGTTGATACCACTTTCTGAATGCAATTGTCTTTCCATTTCTTGGATTTTTTTTTCCTATTTTCTACTGAGGCATTTGAGACATCAGTGTTAGACTGAATGTCCAACTTCAGATAAGTCAATTTAGGTGAGACAAATCTCAGGTTGGTTGTCTGAGTGGGTAAAAAAGGCTGAACAGTATGTGACTAGAGGTCATTTACACGATGTCCTGTTACGAGTTTGTGGTTGAGAGTCAGAAAATATTATTACATTGATTGATCTACCTGACACAGCGGTTGTGAAAATGATTACTCTTTGTAGAGATAGAAATAAATCCAAAAGATACAATTCTACCTCCTCCAACCTAACTGTATGTAACATTTCTCATCAGTTTATGTTACAAATAAGAAAGCTTTTCTTCAAAGCTTTTGGTAGAGGAAACTTGTTGTCCTATCTGGTTTCAACAGTAACAAAATGAAGCAGAAGTAAGGCAGAAGTAAACATCCCCAACTTTCCTCATATTTTCTTATCCAAAAAAGACCCATATTTATTGCCTACAAATAAAACCTTCCAGTAATTGAAGGATAATTGTCTACTTTTATGCATTTATATTTGCTTTATTTGTTGAATGTAGAATTTCACAAGGTTTGAAGATTACAAAATGCACTATCTCATCTTTTTAACCATTGAAATGCGCAAAACTGTAATTGTGAATTCAAGCTTATCACAAACTTAAACTGTTTTACTGATTCCAGGTTGTACCTCAGTAGAAAAAAATACACATATCAAATTTTCTGTTTGATTTTCATAAAACCATAGAATCATTTATGTTGGAAAAGACCTCCAAGATCATCAAGTCCAACCTTTGACTGACCTTGTCAACTAAACTATAGCCACATTCAGTCATTTCTTGAACACCTCCACGGATGGTACATCCACCACCTCCCTGTGTAATCCATTCCAGTGCTCGACAACACTATCTGTGAAGAAATTCTTCCTGATGTCCAAACTGAACTTCCTGGGGTGCAGCTTCAGGCTATGTCCACTTGTCCTGTCGCTAGTTCCCTAGGATAAGGGTCTAACCACCACCTGTCTACTACCTCCTTTCAGGTAGTTTTAGAGAGTGATAAGGTCTCCTCTCAGCCTCCTTTTCTCCAGGCTAAACAACTCCAGTTCCCTCAGCCACTCCCCATAGGACTCACTCTCTAGGCTTTCACCAGCTTTGTTGCCCTTCTCTGGACTCACTCTAGCACCTCAATGCCCTTCTTGTAGTGAGAGGACCAAAACTGGACACAGCACTTGAGGTGTGGCCTCAACAGTGCCCAGTACAGAGGGACAATCACTGCCCTGGCCCTGCTGGCCACACTAGTTTTATTATATAGGTCAGAATGCCGTTGGCCTTCTTGGCTACCTGGGCACACTGATGGCTTGTGTTTGTGGCCTCTCATCACATCTGTCCTGTGAAGTTGTATTTGACACCTCAGGACATCTCAAATGACATTAAGCAGCGATGATCAGGCAATAGAATTAAGTCTCTTGTCAAAATAGTCTGAAGTGCTTTTAAACCTCCTAGAGTGTCATGTTTCTGATCCAAAGCCTAATTTTAATGCAACACAATGGCATAATCTTGGCTCATGCATCCAAGAAAATTGCCAAAACTCTGGGAAAGAGTGCTGACAAAACTGCATAGGCTAGCACTATGAAATGTAACAAAGGTGAGACTGCAGAAAAAGTAAAAGAGAGTTGTTCAAGGATTCTGCAGGAATAACAGGTGAGAAAAATCTTAAGGGAAAAAAAATAATTAAAAAAATCTTTTAGTCTAGTAATCAATTGTATAATATTAAGCAAGAAATATTTTACATTTTTAGTTTTACAAAATTTGTGTGTGATCTCTATCCATGTGTAGAATATCTACAGTTATTTGATATTCATGTTCAGTTTCTCCTGCTGCCTTGTCTCTTCATTTTCTTCTCCAAATACCTAAGTTCCACAGTGAAATGGCAATACACTTCTTGATCAAGATTTTATACTAAAGAAAATAGTTTTTAAAAATGCACAAAGACAATTTTATCTATTTTCTAACTCTGCAAAATATAGACTGAAGTCCTGCTCCCTGTCAGTAGAAAGCAGGATACTTGTGGTAGTTATTCTTAAATACATTACAACAAATTTCTGATGTAAAACTGAAGCAAGCTTGAGTTTTGAATTCTTTCAAATTCTCCCAGTTGCTCTAGTGTGTTCTGGACACCTTATTTCCAAGTATCAGGCAAGAGTTTTCTCAGGGTCTATACTTGGGAACAGAGAGACAGTGGAGTGATGGTAAAATAAAATATATGAAACCATTTTCAGAAGATGAGGAAGAAAAAGGTCGTGATCTCCCTCCTACTTAATTATTAATAATAAATAAACTACTCCACTTAATTTTATCACACTTGAACACAGAAAAGGAATTAAAAGAAGCCTTTTTATCTGGAGGGATATGAAGAAAAAGAGACATCAGAAATTCAACCCAAAGAGTGTTTTAAATTACCTAAAAAATATTCTACCCTCTCTCAAGGCCTATCCTAAATAATTTGAGAACAGAGATGACATTTAAAAGCAGAAGGGAAGGTGGGCAGGAAGATCACAGCAGAAAAGATGAATTTCTTGTGCTGCTATATAACACCATCATTTTTCTTAATTATTCTTGACATTTCACCTATTATTCTGTGAGCTCCCTCAGAGCATAGAGGGGAAAAAATGCCAGTTGCTTTTCAGAATAAAATGTGAAGAGGTACTTACTGTCAGCTTTTATGGCTGAAGTCTGCCCTTTGATACGCAGAATCATAGCACCACCTATCTGGTAACATTAGTGGTTATGTTTGCAGATGTGCAACCCATGGCAGAGCATGAAAAAAACGTGGGGTGTGGAGGGTATTTATGGGAAAGGAGGCCACTAGACTAAACTTGTTTTTTTGCTGAAAGAGGAATACTGAAGATATGCTGAAGCAAGGTAATGCTTAAGTGCTGAATTAACCCTCTAAAAATCTTTTTTCACAATTTATCCATGAAAATAAATAGCATACATCTGCATAGGACATTTAAATTCAATATATTATCTAAAACAAAGGAACAAAATTATCTATCTATCATAATGAACAAAACATTAATTTCCTCTGCTCCTCTAGGGTGTTGCTGTAAAACAAGGATTAAGAATTTTTCATCAATGTGAGAAAAATGTAGGGGTTATACTAAGAAACCTAGAGTTTGAGTGGAAAGATAGAAAACAAAGCAGAAAACAATCAAACCACTGGTGGTATAAAATTTTATATTCTTAATAGGACACTTTAATTTCATTGGGTTTTTAAATTTATTTTCTATACTTCAGTGAATCATGATGTATACGTTAGAAATAAATTGCTAACTCACAAGATTACATCAATCAAGATAATCACTATTACTAAAAATAAAAGTAAACCTACCTTAATTAGGTTTATACAATATATAAGATATATGCTTGGGAATCAATAAACAGAAGTCATAACAAATAACTTCACAAAGCAAAACACAGAGGTGATAGAAGGCTGTCATCCATGGCAGAATATATTTATCCATCTATCTATTTGTGTATTTAATTATTTATTTATTTAAGGGAATACTGACCTCTTCATGGAAGTACAGTCTCAAAATGAAAATCCATTTTACTCCCATGAAACTACCTGGAAATTTGATACATTTTGAAGATAAATATCTCTTCCTTAAATCTTTCCCATTTCTAATAAGATTCATGAATGTAAGATAATGAAACTACATTAGCTGAAATCTGTAGACTCTCAATACCTTCCCCTCTATTACATTTCATTCTGGGAAAGAAAATCTTCCATGTCAATCCACTATGAATAGTCAATTCTTTAGTATTTTTTTGGTCTTTCTTCTCATAAAATCTGCTCTCTCTCTAATAGTCGGATTTCTCTTGAGCTTCAGCATCCTACCAACTAGCACTGAAAGAGAAAAAAATAACAATTGTCACTGCCTGATGGATAGTAAAATATGTTTAAGAAGTCGCACTTGCAAAGCACTAAGCACTAAAGCACTTCCAGTCCATAACCCACTGTTATGATTTATGTTTGATGCTGTTTAAATATATTAGATTCTGAGTAAGCTTAATGTAGAGGTGTGGTGGGTTGGCCTTGGCTGGATGCCAGGTGACCACAGAGCTACTGCACCATTCCCTAAGATGGAAAACAACTCATAGGTTGAGATAAGGTGATCTACTAAAGCAAAAGACAAAATTTGTGTGTTCATAAGCAAAGAGGGGGAAAAAAAAGTTTATTCTGTACTTCCCATCAGCAAGGGATGTCCAGACACTTCCCAGAAAACAGGGCTTCAGCACGCATAGGGGTTGCTTCAGAAGGCAAACCCTGTAAAAAAATAATGTACGCCTTTCCTCCTCCTTCCCTTAGCTTTATATCTGAGCTGACATCATGTGATATGCAATATCCCTTTGCTCAGTTTGGGTCAGCTGGCCTAGTTGTGTCCCCTCCCAGGATCTTGCCCACTCCCAGCCCCTTGATGTGGGGAGAATGTTGGAGAGAGGGTGCTGAGGCAGTGCCAGCACTGCTCAGCAGTAGCCAAAGCACTGGTGTGTTATCAACACCTTTCCAGCTACCAATGTAAAGCACAGCACTGTGAGACCTGCTGTGGGAAAATGAACTCTGTCTCAGCCAGACCCAGTACAATCTCCACTCCCCACTCCATGCTATTTGCATCATACTCAGATGCCACATAATTTATATATCTTCTAACTGTTCCATTGTATTTATTTACTATTACTGAAATCTCTTCTTACTAATACATACAACTTAAACTACATCCTTAAACCATCTCTATATCCAACATACAGATTTGTACATTTTCCTTAACTACTGTCCCCTGTCCTTTCAGAAATAGATATTATTTTCTCATTTCATGGGCTTCCTCCACCCCTCCAGATCCTTGATTTTGGCTTAAAATTCATTTTTTCATCAGTTCATGTCATTCCTGCTACTTTACTTCCTCTAACATACAACTTACACCACAGATCATTTTCCCCAAAGGTTAAATCTCCTTGAGGCACACACCAGGTCTCCCTGTCCTTCTGCATTACCCACAAAGTACACCCTGGTTCTTGGGCGAAGACAATCCCATGAATGGGTTTTCCTTTTCTCATGGGAGGAGAAATGCGCACAGACTTCCCCAGCCACTTCCCTATGTGTAGTACCTTATCTTCTCCCACAGTGTGTAGGGGTTTACTTTGGGCAGGACCAAAGCAGGTCTCTTAGCAGGTCCCCTAGGGTTCACCAGCCTAGTGGCTCCTGCTGAATTTACACCCCAACGCTTCCATGTCCCATTACCTAACATTCTTAACATAGTCTTCAGCAGTCTGTTATACCTCTCAATCTTTCCAGAGGCTTGTGGGTGATGAAGGATGTAATATACTCACTCAATGCCATGTTTCTTTGTCCAAGACTTCATAAGGTAATTGAAAAATTAGTCCCATTGTTGGATTCCATTCTCGCTGGGGTACCCTGTTGCCACAAAATGTGTCTCTCAAGGCCGAAGATAGTGTTTCAAGATGTGGCATGGTTTACAGGGCATGTTTCCAGCCAGTCAGTTGTTGCCTCTACCATGGTGAGTATGCAGCTCTTGCCTTGGTGTGTTCATGGCAGTGGTCCAAGGGAGTCAATTTGCCAGGCTTCACCATACAGGAAACCCAGCCACCCTCTATTCCAAGGAGATTTCACTCATGTGGCTGGCTTGATGGCAGCACATGTTTCACGTTGGTGGATAACCTGTGTGATAGCCTCTGTGATCTGCCCCTCAACCACATGCCCAGCTGTCTGTTGCATCCTTTCCTAGGTGTCCTGATCTTTCATAGGTCCATCGGGCTGTAAATTTCTCACCCTTTCACTCCCAGTCTAAGTCTACCTGAGCTATTCCAATCTTGGCGTCCTGGTCTCATCTGAGTCACTTTCTCTGGTGATGCTCCAAAATCTCAGCTTTCTGGGCGTTCATAATCTCTTCCAGAGCTCCTGATAAATTGGATTTTCCCATTTGGACTCATATAATCAGTGCTACCCACGGATTCCATGTAGCACTGGTCACATGATGTGTTGAGAGGGTGTTTCCTCTGAAGACCCAGTGTAGCACAGGGCAATCACAGTGCCAAGAGGAGGCATGCTTTTGTCCCAACAACTTCTGAGGCAGATCAAACCCCATCATAGTCTGTTAATATCTCTTACTTAGCTGGAGTGGTCTTCTGATCCTCGATTGCCCTGGCTCCAAAACCCTAATGGTTGACCCTGGGTTCCTTCTGATGTTCTTTCCCAGATTCTGCATGTGAGAACCTGCTCCCCAGCTTCAGAGTGGAGCATATTTTGCACAGCTAATCCTGTCCAAATGGGTGGTTAATCATGTCTATAGGCACATGATGTTGTCCATCCTGCCATTTTCTTCCCAAGGACTGGATCTCAGGTGCAGGTCCCTTTACCTTAGTTTGTTTTATGCCAAAACCAACTTTCAGAAGAATTTGGGTTATTTCCTTCCCTTTCTCAAAAACTTCTGTTATATTTCCCTAGACAATGATATCATCAATATATTGCAGGTGCTTTGGAACTTCGCTCTATGAAGTCTGGACCAGCCCATGGCAGATGGTGGAGCTCATCTGTGGTGGGTTTTCACCCGTGGGGCAGTTGATTCCAGGTATACTGGACACCCCTCCAAGTGAAAGCAAACTGCACTTTGCTACCAGAGAATTGAGAAAAATGCATTAGCAATATCAATTGTGGCATACCTTTTGGCTGCCTTTGACTCTAGGTCATATTGAAGTTCCAGCATGTAGGGTATGGAATGAGGATTTAGTTCTTACTTTGGATCCATGGTCGTACACTACAATTTATCTTGTAAAAATCACCTATTGTTAAAAAAGCTCTAAAACCTGAGAAAGAAGGAACTTTATACTGATGAAATAGATGGATAGATAGATAGATAGATAGATAGATAGATAGATAGNATAGATGGATAGATAGATAGATAGATAGATAGATAGATAGATAGATAGATAGATAGATAGATGAATTCTCTGTGATGAGAAAAGTACGGTAATTATGACAGCTTGTCCTTGATGTCCTTCAACAGAAAATAATCTGACATAAATATTTAACAGAAGAATGACACAGAAAATTCACACTCTCCATTTATGATGTTTTTTATATGTTATTAATTTTTAAATTATTGAATGTCTACATTTTTTCATAGCAAAGTCTTATAACTTGAGGGGGGCATTGCCTCAGGCAAAGCACTGCTGTTTGATTTATCTTCTGCACTCATCTTGCTTTAACAATATGAACTTTATTTCAGAGAAGTGCAAAGCTGTGTTTGACCCCACAGGGAAAAAGTTTTCTTTTTAAGAAATGTGTACAAAGTACTTAATAAGTTATGTCACTCAGTTTTACTGTATATTATTTTTCCAGTGACTACACTTAACTTTCTAAATCCCCAGATCCCAACATTTTAATAAAAACAAGACATTTTTAACAAAATGTCAGCAGCAAAGTGATCAAAGTGCTATGGGAGCAGTTAGGCAACAGTTTGAGCTTTGAATTTCCTATTCGCTTTCCAAAACATTCACTTAAAAAGCGTTTATTGAAGCTGAACTTCCTTTATCAGCCTGATCAGAGCTCCATAAAGAGCATGCATGATTCAACTGCCTTTCCAAGCTTTAAAAATATAACTTTGATATATGCCTCACAAGTACAGCACAATAGTTTTCATGCTCACGTTTGTTAAGATTTAGTGCAGCGATTAAAGAACAGAAGGGTTCTTTGGTGGCAATTCTCAGACATACCAAATATCCCAAAGCACAACCTTCTACAAATCAGAGATTAAGGTAGTGACAAAAATTTCCACTTGATTGCAGTTTTTTCCCCTTAAACTTGTATCAAGAGTGACTATCTTTTCGATCAAATCTCTGAGGGAGGTGATTTTTTTTATTTTTTTACTCTGTGAGAAAAATATCAACTGAGAGATAAAAAGTGACATTTTATGTGCCTTGTCCAGAAGTCAGTCAATTTATTTGTGTGTGCCTGACCTATACATGAATTTTGTGACATGTCTCTTGTCAAGTATTGATCATTTAAGACTTTACTGTTTGCTTACTGCAATGTAGCTAATAATCTCTTTTTACTTAGTTTTGTGGCTTTGAATTCTTATCATGAGCCAGCTGATTTCTCTGGGACATTCTTGCCTCAGCTGGGTAAATGGGCTATGGAAATTAAGCCTACTAAAGCACCTTCCCTGGGCAAACAGGCTTTGTTTTCCATCAGTTCACACTGCAAGTGATTTGCATGCAGATAGATACATTTGGAAGCAGCAGATGCCATCAATCTTTATGACTTTCTGATACACACCATTTCACCTCTACCTCCTGTAAGGGATGGCTGAGCAATCATGCTATATTCTCCTTGAATGACGTAGAACTTTCTCATTCAGCTCACCTCAGCATTTTGTGGTAATTGCTAGGACTACACAAAAGATAGGACTTTCATCAAGTCTCTTCTTGGTATCTTTCAGATGGCATTCCAATCTGCCAGACCTTCTCTCTCAACACTTCAGTTATACTGTCATTCTTTCCATTGCTTTTCAATTCAGGATGCAATTACATCTTATTTTCTTAATGTACCCAGACTATTTTTATACAGATTCAAAACGCTAGCAGAGACATTATTCCTAGGTTCACTGGTAAATCTTGTATGAAACTGTGAAAAGCCAGTAATATGAGAAAAAATGCTCATATTTTTAGGAAATTTGTATATGTCTCACCAGAGAAACAAGATGATTTTCAGCAGAGTATTTTAATCCTGTCTTGTTCAGAACTGTAGATATTGCCTCCACAAAGAATTATGTGATGGAGTTTCTGAAGCTGACACACAAATAGTTTGCAATGTAATGGTTCATTTTCTGTAAATTTCAAAGGTAATTAACTGAACAATACTTCAGACTTATATTCAGCATTAATTTGGCACAGCTCTTTCAACTATATCTTAAAATCTACAGGTGGCTTTAAATATCTGTTTAAACCGGGGTGCGGGAAGAATGTAACAGACTTTGACTTGAAATTCCTCCATCATAATGGCCACACCCAGCATCATCAGCCAGAAATACAATCTCATTTGTCCGATCAATTAAAAAAAACCCAACAAAAACTCCTCCCCCCCCCCAATTCTGTAACTTACAATGAGAACAGAGTGAAAATTACAAACTCAGAATAAAATATGTGATTCTAAAAATTACTATTTAACTTTCCTCTAACTCTCTGCCTGCCTATATTAGAGACACTCATGGCCCCTTTACCTTTATTCTCAAACTGTTATTTCTTTGTGCATGCCTAGAACTGTGCCAGTTTTATTACAGCTCAGCAGTTCAGAGATTACTTTGTAACTCAGTTCAATCAAAACACAAAGCAAGAAACTCCTCTTCCGAAATATCACTATGTTATATATGAAAATATTTTTCACTGTTAGCTTAGTATAGTGACAGAAATGGACTGCTAACAAATATTTTTCTGATGTTATTTTCATTAAACTAAGCTGGAAGAAAGTGTTCTCATTTCTGTAAGAATGAGACAGTTAAAAGAGCTGCCCAGCTGGTAGAAGGGGCAAATTCATTTCTTTTCCTCACTTAAAATTATTCAAAATTGCATTCCGTATGAGAATAGGTTAACCATCTGGCTATATCTGTTTTATCTGACTAGGGAGAGGTTAGAAAATCTTGCTGGGAAAGGAAAAGTCTTGAACTGGTATGCACGTTCTAAATAGTTATTCTGAAATTTACTTGTATAGATACTAACAAAAAGTTTGACCATTTCTGAAACAGCTATTACATCTTGTTTATTTCCTTTTTCAGGTGACATCCTAGTCTCTTTCATGCAAAATTGTGGTTTTTTCTCTACTTCAGTGAATCTTGCATTCTTTTCTGCACAACTTCAGCAGAAGAGTAAGAAGACATTGAACACATAGTGAAGACTACTCTGCTGGTGAGGAAGCTTTTTGGGGGGAAAGCAATTGAGTCTAATTCTGTCCACATATGTCAGTATTTGAACAGGTTGGCAACTGTGTGAAAAGAAGGTCAACCCCCTCGAATTTAGACATGATTTCAAAGAAAGCACAAGTTTAAAGCAACAAATTGAGAAGCTCTCTGCCCTCAAGAAGTGATTTGGAAGTTCTCAAAGTGCTTAGCAGCTGAACACTGACTTCTTAAAATTTGGCAAGAAATGAAAGTATGCAATTTTGGGGTTGTATATATATAATAGAAAACTAGGCAGTGCTAGCAACTTTTCTCAAGTTCTGCCTGGGTGGTTGATTGGGCATAGCCTCATTCACTTGCAAAATTCTTCCACCCTCGTATGCCACAGTACATATTTGGAATGGTTGCTAGACTGCGCTACCCAAGAAACTATGCCTGAAGAAAAGTCTAAAGAACTGTCAGAAGTCAAAAACTATGCAATAAAACATGTTAACAATTAAACATCATAGATACCAAGGCACGAGTCTTAGAGCTCATGTACTGACCCTGATAAGTTTACTAGCGCAGTTCCGCCAACTCCACATTCTAGTTAAATGTGAGAGTAATTTGAAAAGTCTTCTAGTAGTTGTGTCTTCCATGATATCTTTATACAGCATTTTCTGTGATTTTCTTCAAGCCCTGTGGAACTCATATTTCGTCTCTTTAAGAACAGGAACACTTACAGGTTTTTCTCTTCTACTTGGCTATCCTTTACCATGCAGCTTGAGGAACTCAGCATAGCTGAGATTACTGACCTTTTGTCAAATACAGTTGAAGTTAATTGTCTTCAGAAGCATTTGAAGATAACAAACAAACTGACATAATACACACACAAAAACTTAATGCAATCCTAGTTTGACCTGGAAATAAGGCTAAAATTAAATTTTAAAAATATACCAAATTTGGGGTGCTTTTCTTAAGGAGTAACTCCATCTTTTTAGATCTTTATATCAAACTACATGCTGACTGACTCTGTCTGACACCTGGCGATTGCTTTTGTGATGCCTGACTCTTAACTTCTAGCTCCTGCTGCCTTTCACTTGAGTTGAAGTTTGATCTCCCGGCACCTGAAAATCCTGACTCCTAGAATGTTGATAAAGAACATTCTTTTTAGAGGTAGGAAAGAGTGAAAGTGAAGAGGTTTGGAATTCTTTTGACTAGAAATAACACCAGGAAATGAGAAGTTAATTGTTTCCCCAGCAAATGAATTAAAATTTCTCCTGGTGATTTGAAAAATAGATTCTAAAGTATTACTTATCCTTTATTTCAACAACACAGACTAAAAGTCCAAGGTAATCACACTATGTCTCTAATAGAGGAAAAACCCAAGTAATATAAAAATTAAAATGGGGAAGGACTTTACATGAAAAGCAGAATTTAAGGCTTTATTCTCATAATCAATGCAGTAGCAATAAAAAATATTTGCCATAGAAAAAAAAGATTGTGATCATATGCGGTAGATTCTAGTTATTTTTGCATGATTTGACAAAATAAAAAACAATTCAGAATGACAAATAATACCTGGAGGAAAGAAAGACCTCATTTAATGCTGATTTTCCCTGGTGAAGCTTATTTTTTTAACTGTAAAATTACATAAACACAGAATTATGCTCCTAACCTTGCCAAGGCATTCTTCTGCCTTATGGAGTGTTGTGATACATAAACCTAAATCCAGTTGAGACTGAGAAATTATTCTTTGTTTGGCTCTGTTCCCTGAGGCAGCTGTTAGAGTTGGCACTCTCAAACATTCCTGACAGACATACTCTGAAAATGTATAGCAATCTCCAAATTTACGCAGATGTCCAGATGCTAGAATGCTGATTGAGACATGGATGATGAAGGTTTAGTTTCGTGATCCTTCCTCAAAGTAGGAAGTTTAAATCCTAATTTCCCACTTTCACTCAAAAGACATTAACCTTGAGGATATACATTTCTGCTGCAAAAGATCACTGACTAGCTCTGTTACTGAAATCATATTTCAATTCAGAAGATTCATTTAGTGAGAAAATGCACACAAAACAGTGTACTTCATTAATCTGGTAGATAATCATGATGAAAGTGTTACTATAAACGTGTCTTTCATGTAATATAATAGTGTTTAAAGTGGGTGATAGAGTTCAGATCACCTTCATATGCTTTATTCATAATAATGCTCTTCCTTTCTGCTTTAATGGTTTGTTTGCAAACAATCTTCATCAGATAGCTGGATAATATGGTGCAATTTAAAATACAGATTTGTGTCCCTCACAGCAAAAGGTCTTCGAAGAAAAAAAAAAAAAAAAAAAAAAAAAAAAAAAAAAAAAAAAAAAAAAAAGGAGTGGAAAATGGTACCAAGGTATATTTGAAGCTAAAACCAAGAAACATGTTTCAAGATTCACCCTGTGTTTAACATTTCCAATTGGCCACCGTAGAGTGTGTGTTGGATGTCTTTTTCTATATTTATGTTAATAAATTAAACTGTTCTAGGGAATGTATATATGCTCTGGAACTTCAGCATCTATTTAATTTGATTTTATATTTTTATAGTGAGCCTTGACAATTTGTCTTGAGTCAATTAGTACTCTTTCAAATAATTTCTGAGCAGGGTTCAGGAGTTATGGCATGCTACAGACATTATTAATTATCATTTTGGGTCTGTGTTCCTGATTTGGAAGATGAAAGAATTCAGTGATAGAGACAGACACACAAGGACATTTCATGCCTGTCAGCTTCAATGTCAGCTACTGGTTTTGGAAAAATTCAATATAGTAGTGTAGATGTAGCTTAAAGCTACTGATACACTCTTTAGGGTACTCGGATTTTTATTTCCACTGTACTACCTGCCAGTTCCTAAGTGAATATTTGCTTGTGATCTTCTTTCGAACTGATCCCGAGAAACTTGCCCAAATTGACCCAGGATGTCCATTTGTAGATAAAAGAAGAGAAGACAAGGAAGACTGTCATCTTTCAAATGAACAGATGATCTGTCTTTCTGATTTTTTAGCAAAAGATGTGCAAGAGAAGAAAGAAAGGCTTTGCTTAGAGGATGTAAAGTGGAAAATTTTTTCATATTAAAGTAAAAAATCAACAGCATAAAATTGTCAGAAAGGAATAAAGGATTCAGAAGCATTCAGAAGGGGGAGAACAGGTGAACATTCAGAGCATATTTAAGAAAATAATTAGTAATCAGACATGAAGTAATATTATGGAGAATCTGACTATATATAAATGTGATTAAGATGGTGATGAAAAGTTTAGAGGACACCAAGTAAATGTTAGTTTTCCAGAACAGAGCGATGTGTTTCACTTTGACACTTTGAAAAAACGGACAAAGGATGGTGAAGAAGCAGTATGGGAGGAGGCTGGAGCTGTCAGGACAGCAGATAACAAATAAATAGACCAGAGTATTGGCTGGGAGAACAAGAACGGGAGAGGCATTTTACACTGAAGAGTGAGTGACAAGACTTTGACAGAGATAGCTGAATACTGGAAGTCTTGAATTGGAACTCAAACAAACAAGAGCTAATATCAGTGTGCTTTCCTTGAGACAAGTCTTCCATGCGTGGTGGTAGTGTCAGTCAGTTCAGTCAGTCCCTCTGTGTCTATATGTGTATGTCAATCATCTAGTCAACAAATGCAGATTTTTAATTCTGAAAGTATTGCATTTTAAACCTCTTATCCCTGTACACAAAGACATATATATATATAGATATCCTGTAGAGTACTTATATCACAGTAGATATTTTTCTTGATGAGATATATTTTGATATTAGAAAAAAAGAAAGTGTAGATGAAATTTTGGCCACCCACTCTATGAAAAAAAAAATACTCTGTTTATTAATCTATTTCATGCCAATTTCATTTTCATAATATCATGTTTATTGCAAAACTTGAAAAACTTGAATTCTAATGTTTGCTGTTTCATATTCCTTTGTTTGTTTGGGTTTTTGTTGGGTTTTTGGTTGGTTGGTTTTGTTAGTTGTAGAATGTTTTCTATCATGGAAGTAAATGGGAAAAACCAAAACCAAAACCTGCACACCAGCAATGTATGATGGCACCATTTGCATGGAGTTATATGTTTCTCTTTAGAATGGTGGTCTTCCCTTCCATGCTTCTCTTGTCTGAACCGTTTCTTATAGGTGAAAGATTTTTTCATTATTTCTGTGATTCTGTTCTGCAGATTTACCAAGAAACTCTATTCATGGCTCAGGGTCCCATTCTGTCACCGGCTAAACAAATAGGAAAGTCAATTCCCACTTTCAAAATGTGTGACTGATGCATAAGAAGAGATGAGAAAGAGATCACCGAGAGGGAAGGGACCAAGAAAACCCGAGATAAACCTGGTTAAAACTTAAAGGTGTAGTCAGAGCCTCTCACTACACAATTTTTATCCCATTTCATTTAGGCCACAGATTAAGGTTTAATGAAAGATGTAAAGAATGAGAGTAAGGTGGCTTTGTTGCTGTTCAGAGGGAAGCCCATATACAGCCAGAGGTCTATGGAATCAGACATCGAAGTACTTGTTTAAAAAATTAGGGCATGGACGGAAAGGTAGTCATTTTAGTTTGAGTGGGGGAGGAAAGCAACATTTCAATACTTTCAGAGAGCCAATAAATTAGAAGGAAAAATTTATATAAAGATGCTGGAAAGATGGTCTAATAGAAAGCTGCAAAGAAAACAATGACCTAGGGTAACTTCTTTCCAGTAGTATGGTCACTATAGATTTGAGTTCCCTTTAATCCTTCAGTCAGACCTTATTTAGAACCAAATAGGCAGGCTAATCTCAATTTTTCTTTTATAGGCTTAAAACCTTACACATAAACCCTGGAAAACATACTTTCTGGTGAACAGCCAGCTCCTATTTTTTTTTGTCATTCACATATATAAAGTGTTTGGCTTAACAAAGAATATATTATTTGAGGGATAAAAAGAAAATGTAAAAAAAAGAGCGTAAGCAGGATAACATACCGCTCCTAACCGCTGTATTTATCATGGGCTTCTCTTATAATAAGACAATTCCTAAATCACTTAGTTCTTTCTCTGCTTTCACAGCAACATGCACCCCGCAGTTGGGATTGCTCAGTCTTGCTGGGGAGTAAAGCCCTACTGCTGACCTTATGGTGATGTGACCTGCATTGCTCATTGTGACAATCCCTCACTGCTCCTTGTTATGTTACCTGCTCATCATTTTTTCCCTTCCTTGTTTTGCTAGCAGATTTACCAGCTATTCCCAGCATTTAAAAAATCTTACCAAGAAATCAAAAAGCACTACAAAACAATGGTCTTGTGAAGTACAAGTTATTCTTAAGTACTCTGTTTTTTCCTCAAGTTAAAGATATCTCTCAAACTCACTATCGTGTAGAAAATATTTTCCTGTCTTTTTTTAAATTATTATTATTATTTTTATTTTTTTATTTTTTAATAAAGGCAGTTACAGAAACATATTTTTTAGGTTTAAATGTCCACTATGTTTGCATACATTTAAGTGGCAATTATTCCTGTACGCTCTTACCATCAGAAATACGTCTTTACATTAGAGTATTAGCAGAAGCAATTTCCAAACACGAAGAAACAATTTAAGCAAACAAATAAGCTGAAAGTTGTCTGCTGGAGCATTTAATTTGTCTTTTCTTTCCACCAGATGTCAATAGAGTGCTCTTCCTTTTTGGCCTTCCCTACCACTTGAAAATTTGGAATAAAGAATAGCAGGGCTTTGATTTTTGCTTTATCCCTGAACCACAAAGCTTACATCCCTATATATCCCTGAAATTATATACAAAGAGAATGAGGAACAAGAGGTCTGTTGCTAAGGTAGAGAATGTTTTTTGTTTACCAGATCAAGATTAGACTCTGTGGGTGCTGAACTGAAACAAAATTTCTTTTAAATAGAGCCTGGAGAAATAAATTGTAACCAGCCGTTAATGGCCAGTTTGGAACAGCTTGAGGGAAAGCCAAGGGCAGTTAAAGCTCCAGCAAATTAGTTATTAACTGTGCTAATTAATGGTATTGCAGAGATTATTGCTATCATAAACTGTAATCAATCAGGTTTACCATCGTGTCTAAGAAAAAGTTTGCAAGTAACAATATCTTCTGGATGCAGCTCTGCATTTCCAGTTTTAATTAATATGAAAATCTGAGTATTGCAATATGCTAAATTATACTTTCCCTTCCCAGACAAATATGATCACGCATATGACGCATAATAATATGACCCTCATGATAAAATGTGGTCAGATGGAATGATAAATGTAATGGTCAAGGCATCAGGGGACTTGTTATTATTCATAGGAAGACCGTACAAATAAAGAGGATTAACTGTGGCTGGATTCACTGGTGTATTTTTCCTAGTGATGCAAAGTTGTAAATTTGAGTAATTCACGGCTCTTTTGTTGATTCAGTTCTGAAAATTTCAGTGCATGTGTAACTCCTACTTACACAGCACTTTGCTGAGCACTGCATCTCTGCTCTCAAGTGCAGTAATTCTCTCTTAGCCCCAGGTGATGCCCTGGCTAGTTTTTACCATGAGGGAGGTTTGTGAACTGTTGCCTTAGCAACTGGGTCTGCTACATGGTTTCTGGAAGAAGAAAACTTAGTTTACCAGGGGTTTGGGTTGGGTTTTTTTGGTTTGTTTGGTTTTGCTCCAAAGGAGAACGTCATCCAAACCCTATCCTGTTATAAGTAGCTCGCAGTGTAAATGTCCCTGTGCAAGAAATATGGACAGTAATACAAATAAAGTATGGACCAAACTGTATGGACAGAGGTACCAATAAAGTTAGTACAGGTTTACATTATGAAATATATCCATATTTTCAAGTAGATTCGACAGGTCTTTTGCTTTGGGTCCTATATTTCTGTTGGCTTCTGTTGCATATACAGTACTAATGTGAGTCTCCAGTGTTGTAATGCGGAAGGAGGATGGATGCAAATGAAAACTGAGGCAGTATACCAACTCCTTCACAGAAATAGCACCATGGAAATGAGCTGACCACCTCATCTGGGCACCTTACAAGCACAAGTCAGATGTAGGTGTTTCATGGTATTCTGAAGCCAAACAATAGTGATTCAGAGACTGCTCCTTGTCCTCAAGGCCTAGGGGTACAAGCTGTCTTACTGTCACACTATTGAGACCCATCTGTCTTTATAAACTTTTTGCAGACTTGCTACTGATCATGTGTTAATGGACCTCTGCTGGACCTAGAGGCTGAGCCTGTGGTACAGAGAGGTAATTGTTATTTTATTTTTTTTTAATCACAGATTGTAACTTCTAAAATAATGATGAATGGTGTTCTTCAGTGTGACTTTTAGGGTGGTTGTTACCTGTATAAGAATATTGCAGGAGAGAACATGAGAGTGCAAAACCCTTAGGATGTTGCTGGAATACTCTTTGGGACAGAGGAAGTCATCCCTGTCCTGTCACATTCATAGTGTCATTTGAGAGCAGTTCATAGAGCAATGAGTGCCTTGAGTTCTGCCCAAGGATACCTCTTGAGACACTCAGGTGGAGTGTGCACAGATGAGAGATCTAACAATTATGCAAATTAAGTAATATAGAGGTGCAATCTTTGATATTGCTCCCTGGCTCTCTCTTTATTTAGCAATACAGATGTAGGTACATTCAGTCTGGACTTGAACATGTTCCCAGTTCTGCTGATTATGTAGCTTACTTCTAGTTTAAATTAGAATTACAGATATGGATTAAAACTGAAATGCTAACAAAGAATGGAAAACAATGGCATAATTATTGTAGAGATGCTCTTTCTGCTTTTTCTAATTGGATTTTAGATCAAATCCGTATTAAACAAAATGATCAGTACTGGCACTTAAAATCTCCTACCAGTTAAAATATTTTATGAATTGTAAAGTAGATGGGATAATTCAAATCAGTATTAATCTTGGTAAATACATGCTTACAAAATGTCATGCAAACCCTAATTGAGCAATGATAACTAAGCCCCAGATGTGTGCGTGTGTGTAAGCGGAGTTACATAATTTGTTGGCAGACAGTTTTTTTACTTCCTTAGCAGGAAAAATATGGATTATGGCCATGGCTCATAAACTGTGAAGAGTTAGCATTACTGGATGAAATGAGCACTAAAGAGATGCTAAATGGTTTAGAACAGAACAAAGAAAATAGAAGTAACAAGATTTGTGTTAGTCACAAATCTCATCATTTGTGAGTGTTTTAAAATAGCTATTCATTGTTGCTTTTCTCGATGTGTTTAATTATACTGATATCTGGTAAATATCTCTTCAATTTCTTTTGTCACAGAAACTTGCTGAAACAGATCTTTTATCATTTGCAGTCTCTGAATCACCTTAATGTCTCCTTTTGTTCCTAGCTTGTTCATAGGTCTACTACATTTCTCAAAGATATCTTAATTCTGATATTGTTAGACACATTTTCTTGATTGGTTTTATTGTTGTTCTTGTTATTTTTCCTTTCAGACATTTCAAATGCTTGAAGAATAATCAGGAGATCGAAACAAGCAAGACCTGCCTAAGAAGTTTGGACTATAAATGATAAACTAGAATTATTTACAATGTAGGCTAGAGTTTGGTCTTGATTATTTCTTCTTCTGGCAGAGTAAAGATTTTAATATGAAGGAAATTGTCCGTAACCTAATCTCATCATCAATTCACTTTTCCCAATAAATTGAAAATTAAAAGAAATAGAACCAGCTGTTGAAGTAAGCCAACAAGTTAGTATATTGAACATTTTTTTTATAATTAAAAAAAAAAATTATCGTAGTTTATAATGCACTTACATTTACTTGTAGGACATATATTTTGTAAATATCTTAGTAAAAATTTGGCTCCTAATGGATTAATTGAGCATAATATTAATATAACAGATAAATTTTCCTTGAACTTAAACTGGAACAAATCCATACTAAGATATTCTATCAATGTTATACTAATAACTCTTTAGGTAGAATGAAGGCAATGTTTTCCCCGCTAATCTAATATTGCTTACTTATAAAAGGTAGAATAGTTAATGAGATAAAAAAACAAAAATAGATTTTTATGTATACGTAAAGTACAAAATTATTGCAAGAAACTGCCCTGGCAGATAAATTGTATGTATCTAGACTTAAAGTATAGTAATTAATATATATTTTGTAACTACAATAGTATGCTCAGAATCCATTTGATTCTGGGTTAAAATGGTTTAAACTTTTAGTCATGAGACGGTTTGCTTTTTTGTTGTTTCTTTTATTTCTTAACGAAGCTTTTTTCTTAAAGGACTTACAGAATCACAGAATATACTGGGTTGGAAGGAATCCTCAAGGATCATCAAGTCCAAATCCTGGCCCTGTACAGGACCCTCGCCAAGAGTCATACCATGTGCCTGAGAGCATTGTCCAAACACTTCCTGAACTCTGTCAGACTTGATGCTGTGACCACTTCCCTGGGGAGCCTGTTCCAGTGCCCAGATTCCTATGGGTGAAAAACTTTTTTCTGCTATCCAGCCTAAACCTCCCCTGACGCAGCTTCCGTCCATTCTTTTGGGTCCTGTCTCTGGTAACCAGAAAGATCAGTGCCTGTCCCTTCTCTTCCCCTCACAAGGAAGTTGTAACTGCAGTGAGGTCTCCCCTCAGTCTCCTCTTCCCCAGGCTGAACAGACCAAATGACCACAGCCGCTCCTCATACAGCTTCTCACCACAGCCCTTTGCCATTCTAACTAATTTTCATCTAATTCTTTTAAGTTTTAAAAATTACTTACATAATTAAGTTAAAATATAATGTGGATTATGTTCTGAAAATATCCAGAGATTTATTTTTCTGTGTATTTCAGTAGTATGTGAAGATTTTTATCATCCTGAATATTTGCTTTAGAATGAATGGGTTATTTTTACCCTGAATGACTCATCTTTGTCCTCTCCAGGATTTGATATTTGTGAATTATAAGGCATACAGTTTCAGTTTTCCAGCAAATTCCTTTGTTACCTTTGGTTGGATATCTTCCAAATTGGTTTATGTGATACTAATTCAAGCTTTCAATATGTTGGAATAATCTCAGCCTTTTTCAAGTAATTACCTGCGGTGTTCTTTGAATCACAGAAAGAGGCCTAAACTTTTTAAGACTGGAGGTTTACTTTACTACGTGAAGAATTTGTATAATTTTTTTCAAATTATATTTTTATACCTGCATTTTATTTATACTTTGAAACATTTGTTCAGTATTTTTTTCCCAGCCATAACTAAATAACAAATCAAAAGCAGAGCTTTTCAATTTAGCATGTTATCATGATTGGGTTAAATGCCAAGAACTTAAAGGTTCATATAAATATGATACATTTTGCCTGCAGAAGATGGTGCAGGACAGAAGAGAAGGTGTTGAAGGTGAAAAGTGAGGGAGGGGAAAGAAGGAATAGAATTGAAATCAATAGAGTGAGAGGATGTTGGACTAGGGCCAGTACAGCGGAAGTCACGAGAAAGACACTCATTGATATCCTGGGCAATTGGATCAGACCCATTGTCCGATGCTACTGCATTTTTTATATTTAGTAAGTGGGAGCTATAGCCAGATTTTCAAACTGCTAAATTTGATACCTTCTCATTTTCTGAAACTCCTTGGTTTGTCCCAGTGTATCATTCAGACCTTCTGACTAGCTGCCCTCCTAGCATATAGCAAATTTTGAGTTTATATGTAGCCTCACTGGAGGTTGCTGGGGAGGAAAGCAACTATACATTTCCTAGTCCTCTCCTGTGCATATCGTTCTTGCAGCTATTAATCACTATTGCCTTGCAGGTGTTTGCTTGCTGCTCCAGCTGGTACTGAGGAAAGGGCTACAGTTTTTACCCCCGGTTTTCCCAAGTCAGAATAGCTGGGATTGGGGGTACTGGGGACCACTTAGAATATAGAAATGCTTTGTTGGTGTACTTCAAGTCTGTAGTATATGGTGTGAAAATTGGGTATCTGATTCAGTTAAGATGCAGCATATTATTTCTAATTCAAAATTTCTAATTCTACACAAAATTGTTTGTTTGTTTGTTTGTTTGTTTGTTTGTTTGTTTTAATTATTATTATTATTATTATTATTATTATTGGCTGGCATTTGCCCTTATTTACAATTTTTACTTTCAGGTCTCAAATTTCCTTGCCCTGCCTCAAATGCCTCCCTTTAACCTTCATTCTCCCATACTCTCCCCACACCTGCAGTACTGCAACTCTCCTTGAAAACAGCAGAAAGCTGCATTTCAGATTCGACAGAGAGCAGCCATTATAACCTTCTGTTCACGTGTAAGGATTTTTTCTGGTTTTTTTGTTCTTTGTTTTTTTCTTAACTCAAATTTATAATGATGTATTTTCCTTTAAGTGTTTTTAAAAAAATATTTATCAACATTTATTGATTAAGTGGAATGTTAATAAGCCTATTATGATTTAGTTATCATTTAGTTCCGCTGATTTCAGCAGGACTGAAATGAGGGCTGTTGAATTTTGAGCCTCTTTCTGGAAGGTTATCTTCAAAGCAGGAGGGCAAGACACACTATAACTTTATTTCTGTGGAAAATGTAATGGCTCTAAGAAGCTTTTAATGGGACCTCAGATACTGAAAACAACAATTTAGAGTATTAACTATGCAATGAAAAGATGTTTCCGTGCTGCAGGCTGAAGGAGTCCTAGATGAAGTCTGTCGTGGATACACTAATTATTAAAATTATTTACCAAGATTCCTCTGTACTGGAAGCTACTCTATGGAATGTGACAGGAGACACAAATCCACAACTATCACAGTTGTATAAAACTCTAGTCCTTGGTACATTTCAAAATAAGAAAGGCAATAATTCTGCACATGTATGGGTTCAGATGATGAATTGAATATGAAAGGAAAGATGTGAACTCAGTGAGCTATGAAGATGTGTGACTGTCTATAAATTTATTATGTGTATCCTTAAGACTACAGTAGTTTGATCAAATGAATTATATACTTGTGAATCAGATAACTGGATTATCTGTGTTCTCAGTGGAAATTTAAAATCTTATCTAAAGAAATAAAGTGTTTCACCCAATCTAGGTCCTATCTCATTCAAGCAGTTTTACTCAGAGAACACAGACTCAGGGATGCATACCCAGAAGTGATTTCATATGCAGTTCCTATCTGTATCTATTTTTCACAGCAAGAAGACTGCTTGTTTTGTATGACTAGTAATTTGGTTTTACTCACACAGCCATTTCTGTAAACAGGAGCTGAAATTTCTGTCCCAGTTGGGAAGTTTCTGAGTATCTGTTGTCAGCTGCTGAATATTTTGAACTGTGACTGATGTTGTGGCATCTCAGCAGCATACGAGAGCAACTCATTGCCTCATAAAAAAGGGCTTTAACCTGAAAAAAAAAATCAACATATTAGCTTGATAGTTAAAACTGTCTCTAGGGCAGTGAAAGATAGAGACTTAAATTGTCTCAGGAAACAGTGTGACTTTACTTTGAACACACTCTGACATCTTGCCTCCTCTATAAGGGAAGCATGATCTTAGCTGCTACCATAATATTCTGCGTAGAATTTGGATTTGCTTGGGTGCATGAGGACAATGGCTGCTCATCAAGCAGATGTACATAAATATTTTAGTTTCCAAGGACATCTAGTTACACTGATTACCACAGCTTGAGACAAAGCCAAACACAGAACTGTAGGCTTGCAGGAGATTTTTCAGGTAAAAGAATGTAACATGCTGTATGATCTAAAGCAGGGATCTATCAAGGGATAGATGTCTAGCATTCATCTGCAGGGAAAATTTTATTGATGGTATTAGATTGTTTTTCAAGCTTTATTAAATATTATTTTTATTAATAAATCTGGGCATATGCAGAAACATATTTATGGATATTCAAGAGTCTGAAGTGAAATAGGAAGTTCTTATAAAGAAGTAGCTCCAGTGGGGTGCAGATGAGAAGGGATTTTCAGCATTTCAGTGGATATAGAGACTTCCTGTGTACCTTCATATCTCAGTTTATCAGCTTAGATTCCTTACAGGATTTTAAGAGGTTGTGTTCTTCAAAGTCGATTCACTAATAACCTAGCAAACTAAACACATCTCTTTTACCAGAGCTATGTTTCATTGCTTAGCTGTATGCATGAATATCTGTAAGTGTAATATGTTTTGCCATGGATATACTCATTTGGGCAAGCTAGGACTACAACACATTCATTCTAGCAGTTATAGGAAATGCACGAATGTTGTATAGTTTAATTTCTTTGATTAAAATTCTTTAGGTGACAAACTGTCAGAATTGTAGCATTCAATAAAAAAAGATATTTTTTCTCTTCATTAGCTGGAAGCAATATTGTGGCATAAAGCCTGTTTTTAGCATCTTCTTATTTTGCAATTTTCTGCATTTTACAGTATGTTTATACTAATAATCTATAAATTATTTGACTTAGAATTATTGTTCATATTGTACAACCCATATAGTTTATCAACAGTTTCCATTTTACTCACTCTCAGAAGAGCCTTCGACTAATTTCAAGAAATTCTTCCTTAGAAGTGCAATTCGTGCCACAATGTCCATGTGTGCCATGCTTTCTAGAATATCTCGTTGCGTAGGATCTCCCACAAAGTCCTGGGATCTTTATGATAGATGCAACCAAGCTCAGCTGCGTGTGTTCTTTGTATTTCAGGGAATATGAAGAAATGTTTTCCCCCAGGAGGCCAATATTTGAAGTCAATACTCATCCTCTTGAAAATTGTCTTATTCACCTCAGAAAAGATCAAAATTTTCTCAGTGGTTTGATGAAACTAAATTCATCTGGTCTAACTTTAGCCTATGCTGTATCAAATGTACATATTCTTATTTCTAATATTGTTTTTCAGAAAGTAATTGCAATATTTTTTGACAACATGACTTCTATATATGATAGAAGGAAATAATGATAAAATATAACCTTGTTATGTAACACTTAATATATATTATGATGCATTGCAAAGTTAGTACAAAACACATAAGTGTATTATAACTTCATTTTTGTGGATCTGAATTAGAGTACTTCCAGTTGAAATTTGTGTCGACACTATTAGATATTACATCTTATCTTGTATATTGACACATGCAAAGAAACAATCATACATGAAATAACTCAAATTTTTATTAATCATAAAGAAGGAGAGCACCTTCAATGTACTAAAGTTGGAGCATAAGAAAGCTTAGAAAAATGAAAGGAACAGAGATGCAGATGTTTGTTAGAACTGATCATGAATTGTATATGTATATTGTCACCCCATTAACTTAGCTAATGATGCATGCTGCCATGTAGTCAAAAAGTGAAGCCTTTTAAAATTACATTTAAATAAAGGAAGCTTAGGATTTTACTAATTCTTGAAGAATTATAAAAATCATGGGTGGAAATGCTGCTCTTATCCAAAGAATCCTTATACAGAAATCAGAAACTATGTAACCTTTCTGAACTCTAGAAATTCCTTTTCTGTACGACCCTGTGTGCTTTAGAAAATCCTATTTTCAGTGTGTCTATTGTAATCAGAAACTACCAGAAATCATTCTTGTCATTCAGATGGATGAAAGTAAGAAGAAACAATATTTGCGTGTAACCACACCTTTCCTAAACCTCTTGCTTCTAATCTACTTTAACTAAACCTTGGGTTTTTTTATATTTGCTTTTGCTCTTGTCTTATTAGACAGAAAAATAACAGAGCAGAATAATCCCACTGTAAAATATCAAATTGTTCTTTAGCAAAAAAAAAATAATGCAATGCTATTTGATGGCATCAAGTGATTTAACTTTAATTTCTCCTCCTATTATGTCTCTCCCTTTTAATTAAATAGGTTCCCTTCATGACTAAAATTTAAAAAAAAATTACTATTTCCCTAGCTTTTTGCAACTACAGCCTTTGCAATCAAAGCTCTTACAAAGACAAACTCTCACTTCCTGAAAAGAACTACAGCTTAGCAGTGGAATATGGTTGCTGTTGTATCACATGCTGTGCAGCAGTTTCAGTAGGGAAAGAATAGGATTGGGAATGCAGGTAGCAAATTAGATTGATGTGTTGTCCTTGACATACTGGCATTTTCATTTCTGAGGCCTACCAAGTCCAAAACAAAACCATTTTTTATACTTGTTCAAAATCTCTGGAGAAATGACTTCAGGTGGTCTCAGCCCAGTTTTTCATGTACAAGAGGACACATCAAAAAGCTGTCTTGGTTGATAGTAATTCATCACTTTCGTCTGTGGAAAGCCATGGGATTACAAGCATGGAGAAGAAAAAGTACTGCTAACCACGTTTTTTTCCCGCCAACTATATCTCTGGCCCATTTTGTATGAATATATGAACAGACATGTCAAGGGAGGCAGTGTAGATCATGTCTTCATGATTGTCAGGATTTGTTTCTAATTCACCTCTCCTACACCTTGTCTCTGATTGAATCTAAATATAATTAAGCAAAGTTTCAAAGTATGGAAGTCAAAACAATGGGAGCTATAACTTTAAGAAGAACAGGTAATGAAAAATGTAAGTCACTAAAGAACATTGATGAGATGTTAAAAATGTAATCAAGCAGCATGTCATTGTGTATGCTTTAATTCGTTTTATCTCCTAAAACGACCTTAGGAAAATTAGAGCACTTGAAAATGTTGCATCTTCAATAAGTTTCTCCCTCAAGTTTAACAAATGACATAAATTATTATATTCAAGTTAAAAGAATTCTCTGAGAAATGCCTATTTCAAGAACACTGTTCAGTTTTCAACGGTCACACGACAAAGTGCAAAATTGCTTTGAATGGCTGTTTTTAGAATTTCTACTCTTTCAGACCTCCAGAACTCATTCCATATAACTCCAGTGGGGAGTCATCATACCGACAAGAAAATGCAAGTTGTGGGAGTGTGAATATTTTTTGTCACTTTTGTATTCTTCCTTTGGGACATACAAGTGACTAGCATAGCCAAAAATGAGACAATATAACAATTCATTATATATCTGCTGGAGAAAATGAGCTCAACTGGTAATAATACAACAAATGTTTAAAACAAAGACAATTATTCTATAGCAAGCACTCGAAAATATTTGTTCTAACGGAATCTATTAGGTTTAGAAACAGTGTAATCCTCTTCTGAAGTATTTGACTATGTGTAAAGTGAAGTAATTAATATCCTATTTACTAAACATTGTTTCCAATAACCATGATACGGCCCGACATCCTAAATCATATATTTAAATCCCAAAATTTGATGTTGCGCAAGAGCTTATCACCAAATATGCAATCTTCATGCTAGATAGGAAAGAGATGTACAGGTTTAGTGTGTAACAGACACTGACAGCAAAAGAAGATGCTGTTCAAGCTATAATTTGGAGAGTCTGTGCCATGTGACTGTCAGTATTGTTATTATTATTAATGTGTAATTTGTACGTACATCAAAAAAAGAATATGAATGCCCCAGTTTCTCTGGTGGCTGGATATTCTGTGGTAATAGGAAAAAGTCAAAGGATCAATTTATTACTATAATATGGTAAATTAATATTCTTCTTAGGTTCCCATATGCAACTTTAATAGAAATATATGTTAGTTTATTATGTGCAGATTATTCTAGTAGAGACATTTTCAATAAATTCAGTGGTATTATGCTCTTATCACTTAGACTGTTTCGATGTGATTATGAACCTGAGAGACCCAGCGATTATGTTTGCAGTTGACAGTGATTGGCAAAATTATCAAGTCATTCATAATTTCTAAACAATTTTACTGTATTTGATTTTCACGAGCTATGCGAAGAGCTTGTACTTTGGAGTAAAACATTAATATTAGAGGTACACACAAAGCACAAAATCCTGATACTACTGCTGTTGCTTTGGAAAACCCATAATAATCAGGTTTAAAAAAAATCTATAACTTCATGGGGATATTGGGTGGCTAAATGTTAGCTTGGTTTACTAATTATTATTAAAGTTAATAGAGATAATTTTTATTAGTAATAACCAATATGATCTGCATTGAAAGTAGCCTCCTACATTGTCTCTCCCCTCTGACAGTACCTATATTAATGTTTTCTGTGCTCTGATTTTCTTTGCAGCCCACAGACAACATATTATAGCACTGAAAATGAATCTGTAGAGAGCTGCACTACTTTGAGTAGGAAATAAAGGCCAGGAGAATGAAGGCAAAGAATGGTCTAAATTAAGTTGTCTTTATTGCTGAAACCTGTGTGGTTGTATAACTAACCCAAATATCTCTAAGGAAACAGGTAGAAATTCTGTTACTTACATTCATAAGAGAAAGCACCTGGATGCCACCTGGGTTCCTTTGTTCTTGTTTCTAAATACCATTTTAAATAACATTTGTTATTTTTCAAAAAAAAAAACAAAAAAGAGAACCCAAACCAAAAACCAAACCAAACCAAAAAACCCCACAAACCAAACGCCAAAAAACCCCAATAAGTTTTTCACATGACTATAAAAGCAAAAAGTTTTCACAAAAAATATTTTTTGCATGAAGTCAATACGAGGTGACAACACCTGCTCAATACAACAATGAGGTGACAACACCTGCTATATAAAAAATGTACTATTCTCCGATAGACAGTGTGTTCCCATAAATGGATGTCCTAAATTTACTATCTGTAATAGTATATAATGAGTAATATTATTTATATTAACCAATGTAACTTGTTTTGTTTGATGTCTATATTTCAGTACAGTTGGACTATAAGCAGGGATTTTCAAGAAGAAAAGAAAAGAAACCAAGCAAGCCTAATAGCTTCTTTTTCTCTATGTTTATCAAAATGCATTTGATCTTATGAGGTATGGTCTTCCACAACAATAATCATATGCTGTTGTTTTATGAATGGGCATACTATTTAATTCTAATTTAATTTTAAATTGAAAATCTCCATATAAGAATAAGATAGGAAGACTAAGAGGCTAGAACAGTGGGAGGGGAGATATAATATTTTCAAGTAAAGAAGCCCATCCTATAATCTGACTTTTAATTAAAATATCTGGTCCACTTCAACTTGTGTACACCAAGAGTTCTTCACAAATAGGACATAGTACTGCTGTACACTATTCAAATATCTTTAGCTTAGTTTTCCAGTAGAAAAAATAAAATGGAATGCTTGGTTTCTAATCAAGACCTTGTTTAACAGGTTCAACATATTGTAGTTTCTTAAAGGACTTTTCAGGATTCATTTAGACTCACGCAACATTCTCCAAGGATAGATGTTAGAAAGGAAGAATCTTTTTAGTTCAACAGGAGAAGTTAAAATTATACTTCGTGACTATCAAAGACAATTGATATGAATTGTCCAGTTGCAAAATTTGGCGCATGTAGGAGAAAAGGCCTATGAGTCATTTGAGTAATAACTCTCTTGAGGCCTGTAGCCCCATAGAGGATGCAATGTCCAAGTGACCTGAATCAATATATTTCATTGTGTCTTTTCATTTTGTTCTTATAAAAGATGAAATACATGTTGATGGAAAACCAGACCTCATGTCATATAAAATACACTCTTGATTAAAAAAAAAAAAAAAAAAAAAAGAGAGAATGATTGAATGATAATTCTACACCATGTCACTGTGTTTAGAGCCCTACAATATCACAAAAAATATCTGACCTCAAGAGCAGTTTATCTCAACAGGCAAGAAATAAGGCAAAAATGCCAGGAGCCCAAGGTGAATGAACCAAATGCTCCGAACAAAAGCCAAACATAAAAAGGGAGTATACCTTCAAGTTCTGCCCTTTAGCCAAATTTCTGGAAGAAAACCAGAAAGCCCCTTCCCACAGCTGGGCAACTTGTCCGGAAGAATGCTGTGAAGGACAATACCAAAATTCTTCCTAAAATCCAGATAAAATTACATCTACTGCTCTCTGTGAGCCTGGTCTAATCCTGTTCAGGATCTTCACTAATTATCTGGATGGTGGGACAGAATGTACCTCCAGGAAGTTTCCTGATGACACTAAACTTGGAGAAGTGGCTGATACGCTAGAAAGTTATGTTGGCATCCAGAAGGACCTCAATAGGTTGGAGAAATGGTCTGACAGGAATCTCATGAAGCTCGACAAGAAATGCAAAACCCTGCACCTGGAGGGGGGGATTGGAACAACTCCAGACACCATATTTTGTTGGGCAAAGGTCTAGAAAGGAGATTTGCAGAAAAGATCTTTCAGGATGTAGACAACAAGTTGAACAGGAACCAGCACTGTGCCGTTGCCACAAAGAAGGCTCATGATATCTGAGGCTGCAGTAAGCAAAATATTTCCAGCAGGTGGAGGGAAGCGGTTCTTCCACTCTACTCAGCGCTGATGGGGCCGTAGCTGAAGTACTGTAGCAGGACAAGAGTGCTATGAACATACTGGAGAGAGTTCAAGGAAGGGCCACAAAGATGATAAAGCTGCTGAAGCAACTATTTAATGAGGAAACACTGAAAGAGCTGGAGCTATTTAGCCTAGAAGAGAGAAGGCTCAGGGGGATTTGGTATATAAATACTTGAAGGGAGGGTGAAGATAGGACAGAGCCAGGCTCTTCTCTGCAGTGCCCAGTGACAGGACCAGACACAATGAACACAAACTGAATCACATCTGAATATATCAGGAATATATCATATCTGAATATCAGGAAATACTTTTTGCTGTGTAGATGACTGAGCACTGAAACAGGTTGCCCAGAGAGGTTATGGAGTCACTAACCTTGGAGATATTCCAAAGCTGTCTAGATATTGCCCTGGGAAACTGCCTTGAGGTGGCCTTGCTTGAGCAGGGTGGGTAAACCAGATGACTTCCAGAGGTCCCCTCTTCCTCAACCCTTTCTGTGCTTACATGAAAATACTTTGTGGTTTTTGTTGTTGTNTGAAAATACTTTGTTGTTTTTGTTGTTGTTGTTGTTGTTGTTGTTTTTTTGTGCTCATACATCAGGCAAATGAATGACCGTGAATTTTTCCTCTGTACCCTCTAAATTCCCTAGAACAAAAGTTCTTTCGGCATTTAACCTCGGTTACAAAATGCCCTTAAGCATTTGGTTTACCAACATATATCCCTCAGAATTATTTCAGAGAAGTCTTAAATCTTGCATTCTATATTGTTAAAAGACTTTAGGAACTAAAAGACCTCTTCAAAGCTAAACCAGCACTTCAATATGAGTGGGATTAAAGAACACAGGGTCTGGTCACACCTGCTTCATTCTGAGCAAGTATGTTATTGCAGTCTCTAGAAGCTGGAAAGATTCGAGGACTCATACTGAGAGTCCTGGTAAATTACGGTTGTGGCAGATATTTCATGGCCCCTGGAAGATAAATAAACCATCAACATGATTTAACTGTGCAGCTGAAAATATTGTCAAAATATGTCTAAACATGGTCCACTGAGACAAGAGCGGTGTTGCTGAAAATGCCTCTCACAATTTAGCCTGACCTGCTGTTTGAAGCCTGTGCCTTTTGAAGAACAGGGCAGACAGAAGAACAGGGAGCCTCTCTATAGTGCTGACATTTTTTGTCTATCCTATAAAGGTGTTGACACATTCAGCATAAGGTATGAATGAAGATGACTTGTGAGCAACTGGTGCATATCTTACAGTCACATTAGCCTAGGAACCTGTGCAGAGATCAGGTCACTAGTGGCCACAGTGAAAAAAAAAAAAAAAAGCGTATGAATTGTCAGCAGCATAACCTCACCATAATTTTTCATCTCAAAAATATTTTCTAGGAAGTGATCCTGATCTAGGAGTCAAATAGACTAAATGACCTAAAAAGGTATGTTTTTCCATATCAGATCTGATCAATAGATAGACAAATCAGAAATTTTCTTTCAACTTAAAAAGGTAGATCACTTTCAAAATTTGCACTGCTGTCAAATTACCTTATTGGCAGTTCTATTTTTGGGACAACCACAGTTAAACTAACTGACTGTACTTGTTAATTTGAATGTCTTTCTTTTCATTTGGGTGCTATTTTCACACCAGTGTGAAAGAAAACAGAAGAAAAATACAGTGGAAAAAAATCTGCTTTTAACTCGTAAGACCATCCATAGTTTCAGTGGATGGTATTTCAAGTGAACACAAATATTGGTGTATATCTTATAATGTTTGACCCCTTTCTAATTTTTGATGTGTTATTTCACTTGCAAGTATATTTCACGACTATCTGAAAGACCTTGATTTCCCCTAAATACATTTCCTTTCATTTATTATCAAATGCATTTTTTTTAAACAGATACTTTTTGAAAGTTAAAAACAAATATTATCTATGACAGATCTTCTTTATATAGAGAGTCTTTACTGTAAAGCATTTAGTTTTAGCTGCCTTTCCTCTTAAATAGGCTATAGATCGAAACTATGTACCTTAATATGTCTTAGGCTACACAATTCAAAAAGTCTGTTGTCAGTTTAGTCCTATATCATCACCTGTTTTTCCTTGCTGTTCAGTGACTTGGCTATAGTTTCATAATTTTTGTACAATGAAGAAAGATTCACACTCTACTTTTTTTTTTGTGTCACCACTATGAATTCAACAACAAGAAAAGAAACGTTTTTAATCTTTTGCTTCACACTGAGACCTTATTATAAATATTGCAAGGACATAGTCAACTGCAAAGAAATGGTCAGTCAGCTAGTGGCTCTTAGCATACAGCTTTTGGTAGTCTGCTGCTCCTAAGATTTTCACTTCACAAATCTTTACTACTTAAGATAAGTAATTAATTGCTGAAAGAATTCATGATCTCTGTTATTTTTCTTTTTTCCCCTCTGGTAGCACATAATAAATAGCTTATTTTTATTTACATAGTTCCCATGCTGGTCCAATTAATACATCAGATTTATATCTGGGATGTCATTTCTGAATACACGTTCTGCACTAATTGGATTTCAGGGGTCTCTATTGGTCAATCACTTTTTCCTTGTGTCATCTTCCAAAAAGTCTTAAGTATGTGATTCCCCAGTTGGTCAGGAAAATAAATACTTTCTCTATACTGCCATTGTAGCGAAAAAGAAATCTAAAAGCTGAGACAAGAGATAAGTTTGATCTACTTTATGAAATGTTGTTGCAGAATATTTTTTTTTCTTGTTTATCCATTCTGAAGATACAAAAATTGAAAAGAAATAGACTATCTAGTTTGTGATACTAGATTCATCTTACATATTTTCAACAATGTGACTCAGTTTACGTGTGCTGCAGTGGACATAGCTGGTGTTATAGATAGTATTATAGAGCCAGGGGTTTTGGGGGTATTTTTGGTGGTTGTTGGGTTTGTTTGCACTTTTGTTTGTTTCTTTTTTGTTTGTTTGTTTGTTTTGGGTTTTGTTTGTTTGTTTGTGTTTTTGGGGTTTTTTTTTGTTTTTTTGATTGACAATAGAAAAATTACTAGGCTCACATTGTCTGAGGAACTTGAGTTGCTCAGTGATTAAGAAGCCATTTGAGATATATTTATCATTCTGTAGTTTAACAAATTTACAGAATTAAGCTTTTGCATGACTTCATCCTTTGAAACTTACACCAGAAAGTCGATGTCTATTAGCATTTGCTTCTGTAAAGAATAAGTAATTATGAATTTGCTCATTGCTAATGCAATATGCTTGGCTTCTGGGATATTACTGTTCTGGCTTCTATGACTATGAGCTGTCTGTTTTATGCTTGCAGCAAGCCAAATTTTGAAGTCCTTACTCTAGCACAGAGTGTATCACAGCGACTGGGAGATTTTACAGAATGCCAATTTCATGATTTATACAACAGTATTGCTTTCTTCAAAAGATTTAAATTTCAACTCAGAGGCAGGCATGTAGGTACTATTGATCTAGTATGTGGATATTGTTTATCTGGCATTAGAATTTGATCCTGACTGTCTGCTTCTGAAACTCAGACCATTCTCTGATATAAAGTTTACAGATTCTTACATTCCAATCTGATTAGACGGGTCCTAGGGAAGCTCCTTGAATTCATCTAAGTAAGCAGACGGTTATCTATACATTATTGTCATGCTAACTCAAGCTTTTCAAATCAGCAAATTTGAGTTTTCAGAGAGTAACCATGGTCTAGTCATCTTTCTGTGTTCTGATAAAACACAGAGATGGCTGTCTTCTGGTATATACCTTAAAAGGAAAACTAGGCTGCTTTTTAAATCTAACCCTATTTGTGACAGATTCATCAACAAATCTATTACAGTTTGTTTAAGAAAAGTGTGTTTATGCAGAAAAATTAATCTAATGTGCTTGAAAACAAAAACTGACAATGTTTTTAGGAGGTTTTTACACATAAAGTCTTTAAAGGAGAAAAAATTTTATGAAATGTTAGTCTTATGGTGAAAAGATTGGAAGTTAAGTCTAAGGATAAATGACCAGCTTTCATATTAGAAATTTTACCCGAGTATTTTCTGCTGGGATCTTTTATTGTATTCATAAATTACCTGGGGGACAAAACCCCCAAAAAGTCCAACAAAAAACCCAAGAACCCTTAATCTTGGCAACAGTGAGATAATAAAGTGGGTCAATTCCTCTAACCTCCTTTTTTCTTCTCTCTCTTTCTCTCTCTCTCTTTTTCTCCATTGACCCGAGACCTAGACCATTTATGTAGCATGACCAACACAGGATCTAAGGATTGGTGATCCTTTCTTGTCTTTCTCCCTTTTCTGCCTTCATTTCTCTCATTTCTGTCTTGGCAAAGTGCAGCTGTCATATTCTACCCTTTACTCTGTATTGAGGTTTGTTGTGAGGACCAGGGACTTGTTGAAGTGTGTTGTAAAATTAAGGGCTTGTTAGCCTGACACTAAACAGTGGGCTCTTTGCTGGAGTTAAAGCAACTATATAGTAAGAGCATAGAAATTCCCCAACGCGTGGACTGGTGTCTTTGTTCAACCTGATGAGAATTTATTATGAACCCTCTACTGAGTGGATCATGACAAAGGTCCCTTCAAAACCAAACTATTCTATGATTTTATGATTTAGAAAGGAGTTTCAGTATTGGTAAAGGCAAACTACTACAGGAAGAGGTAACTGTTGCTTTATGGAATCAAGATAACTGCACAGGACATAATAAGAATAGGTTATTTTTTCCCCATTTACTATGTGTTACAATACAAGCAGAGCAAAATATAATAGCCTGTAAGCAGTTTGAAACCTCACATTGGTGTTTATGACGCTTGTTCTCTAATTGACAAAATGGAATAAATCACAAGGTAGTTGCTGATTTACAGTGGGGCAATTACAATCTTGTCAGATAGCTCTTCTTGCTTTCTCTCTCTCTCTCTCACTCTTCAGGGCTACATTCTTTCAGAGAGTTAATACCTATATGTTAATCCTCACTGACTTCTAAATGTACATGGCCAACTCAAGATGGGTCATCTCAGGATTTCTATATTTGACAAGGCTGCATAATCGCCCTAGTTTCTAATTTTCAGAGCTTCTGCCTCAACCACAGCTTCTCTTCAATATGCTATTAACATTCTGTATCTGCAGAAAAGATTTTCCATGGCTACCACTATGAGCTAAACAAGTTTAGAAGTAATTTAAAAGTATTCTATTAAGTCAAGTGCTTTTAAATACCTTCCTTAGTATCTCTTTTCAATACTTCTGTAGACGGAATAATAGGCAAGTGGGCCATATCATATTAAGTTTACCTAAAATTAGCCAGATGACCAACAAAAAAAATAAAAAAGAATCCAGACTTTCTATCTATGCCAGTACTTTGGAGTAACTTGACTCTTTCAGAATGCAACATATACAGTGTAGTAATATCGTATTTTGGCTCGACTTATGTTCTCATTTAACAGATACTCCTTTCAGTTTGGATCATTAGTTTTATATCTCCTACAGACTGTTTCCAGAATAGTGTAAAAGTTTTGAGCATGCCAGGCTTCACCATATTAAAGTAAAATTAAAGAAGAATGAAAATATGAAGATTTAAATTAGACAAAGCAGTCATGACCTGCCAGCTTTTTCCTAACTGCTGTAGTTATAATGAACAATATCATCATTGACTTAACAAATTCCCTAATGTTTTGCCTTACTTGCCAGTGAAACCAACTCATGTTAATTAGAAGTTTCAGATCCTTTTTTGTTTTTTGGTAGATTACTTCCTTTTCCATTTCTTCTTTTTTATTGGGATTTTAAGTACTGTTAAAAACATTAACCATTAAAATTTCAGTATTTTGTTAGTACATTAACATTTTTAAATGAATAAAAATAATGCAAACTTAGTGACTTTGAAAAAAAAGTAAAGTATTCTAAGACAAAAAAGGTAGAACTGGAACCTTTTGAAGTTTTTTTAGGTTTTCAATGAGGTGAAAATAGAAAAATTGTGGAAATACTTTTCATGAAAATAAACTTATATGGAGAATGAGGATATGTTTAGATCATCCATGGATGTATTTTCATTCTTGATGAGTAGATTTTAATAATTTTTTTCATTTTATTGAAGTTTAGAGTTTGAACTCCGATAAAATGGGTTTTGTGGTGAGTTTGTTTTAAATAAATTTCTATTAAAGTCAAAGTTGAGAAAGGGTTTCATTTCTATTGCAGTTAGAGAATCTTTTTCTATATATTCCATTAATACAATGAATGATAGTACAAAAGTGCATCTTGCTCCTGAGAGCTTTCCAGAACTGATTTCCCAAGAATTTCTAGAGAATATTTCATGCTAACATTTTAATACACTTAAACATCTTGACTATTTACTAGTCAAATATTTACTAATTTTTTTTTTTCTGGAATAAAATTAAATAGAACAATCTGTAAGTAGGAGATGACCAAGTTCCATGCTAAAGTGTCATTAAGTCAATAATTGGTTTCAAGTTCATTTAAAGTTTTTCTAAACAAAATTAGTCTGAATTTCAGTCTAGTAAAGATGGCATAAAATAAGTAGGTTTTCTACATGGCTTTGGGAATTCTTCTGCAGACGTCTGGCATAAATATTGAGTAGTTGTTAACTGGGTCTCTTGAAAGATACCTCTGCTTTTATCCCCACTATACACAGTGACTGAAATATTTTCCTGGGGAATGGAGGGTCTGTGAGGGGAAGTCTTCTCTTGGGAACGTGGATGGCACCCACAGAAACCTCCCAGCAGGGAGTACTCTCACATAAACCCAGTGCGAGTGTTTTTCTGCTTGATGTCCCTGAGTGATTCTTCAGCTTTTGGGTGGAGTGGCACAATCGGCTGCTGCCCCTGAATAAGAAGCTTCCATGTGTGAGATCTCCTGAGATTAGCTCAGATGGTTAGAACATGGTGCTGATAATGCCAAGGTTGGGGTTTTGATCCCAGTATGGGCCATTCACTTAAGAAATGATCCTTGTTGGTCCTTTACAACTCAGAATATTCTGTGATTCTGTTGTGAGTGCTCACTTTGGGTCATAGTCTTTGTCCATGTAGTAATGATATCCCCAATAGGCACAGTGTAAATATTGTTGGAGCTGATAGTTTTAGTCAGTGGTTTTGGTTGTGAGTTAAAATTTTTCTGAGGTTTTTATCTGAATGAAGCTTTTCTCATGTACTTGCATGACACATTCTCTGAATATAACTGCTGAAATAGAAAATAGTATTTAAATGTTTTAACCCATTACATTTGTAGGAGTTACTACATCTATAATTTTAATTACTAATGTTTGAAACCACAGAAATTTGCCAAAAGGGCCACCTGAATGTAATTCCCAAGAATTATTTTAATTACTAGATTACTATACTGCTTTTTTCTAGTCTATACTAATATCAAAGCCTGGCACATACACTGAGTAGCATTTTTTTCTTTAACAAAAATTTTCACTATTCATCCTCACTCTTAATTCTCTTAATTTTTTAACACGTAAATTCATTGTATTGATATCAGTGGATGTTAGGATCAAAATATACTTTAAAGTTACATTATAAGTTATTTTCTAATCATGAAAGAAATCTGTGGTAGAGCTGAAGCTCAGATCCAGATCTCAACTTTTACATCCATTTCTAAAATATCTGGTTGCTCCTGCTGTATTACACTGAAGCATTTAACTCTGTGGTCTTGGAAGAGCAGATATTAAAAGAAGTTACATAGATTAGATGGAATATATTAGAATTTTAAGAAATAAGAAAATGATTCATAAGTAGGAATAGATTTATGGTTCAGACCACCTGCAAATTACATTCTGCCAGACTCTGTGAGCAAAGACATGAAACATACTCTTTGGGAATAAAACTGTTCACATGCAAATGTATATTATTCTAGTCAAGTTGTATGTCAGAGGTTATCTGCTTGTAATTAACATTTTCCTAGGTTCAAAGAGGGTTTTGTAGTGACGATATATTTTAAGTGAAAGGAAATGAAAAATAAACCATCTATCTAGGGAAACATATTTTCATTTAGTGTTGAATAAATGGGACATGAAATGCCAGAAGAGATATTGGTCTCAGTGCTCTTTCTATATCCTCAGCTTGATTAGAAGTTACCAGGTAACAGAAGATGCCAACACTTAAAAAAAAAATCAAAGGGCTCTGACAGAACAATGGAAATGATTTCCTGGAGAAAGATAGCTTTTTAGCCTTGAAAATCTGTGATGAGAGCACAAGGAGAAATCCCAAAACCAGGATAGATGGCAAATGTAAGTAATGAAAAAATCTCTAAATTCATAGATTTTTCTTTTAGCTTATTCATCATAATACACTAATAAATGGTGAAACCCTTTTTATGCTATCCTTAATGAATGAAACGTTAAGAGGAAAAATGGAGCAAAAAGGGCCCCTCTTTCAGGCATTTCAGTTTAAAACACTACATAATAAAAAATATGCTTGTATGAAGTTGACGAAGAGCCTTCAAATAAAGTGTGAAAGAAACAGAATCTTATTTCTCATGCATGTTCATAATACCTTGATATGTTATGTCACAATGTCTTAATTTTATATGTACACAGGAAATCTCAGATGAAATGCAACACTTAATGATTCTTTCTGAAATGTACTCAAAAATTCAAAATACAGCCTCTGAGGAAGCATGTCTTACTGAAAGCAAGAAGGTGTCTCTAAGGACTACTGTCAACAGGAATTCTTCAGAGGCTGTCCTGTTTTCCCTCCCTTATATTAATCACAGTGTGTTTATTAACCAGGTATCTGAGCTGCACCAGCAATCTAAGTATTAAGGACAAGTAAGTCATCCAAGTGTTAAAAATAACCAATAGAAGCAGAATCGATGGAGAAAATGAGGAACAGAAATGAAGAAGATAGTCAAAAATTGAGAAGGAATTAAAGAAAACAACTAGTAGAAAAAACAAGAACAGTTCAGGGCCAATCAACTATTCAAGGACAAACCTGCAAGTATACTTAAAGAACATCCCTTTAGAAGTGTATTTCACACACTAGCTTTAGCGCAATGTAATACTGAATTATAAATATTTCCATTCAGAGACATCCCTGCATCTACCTGAGTACAAAAGAAAGAAAGGAGTACTGCGATCATAGAATTTATGCCAATGCCAATGTTTACCTGTTGCAGAGAATAACAGAATAATTTTTTAAAGGGGAAGTCATTATTCCTTTAGAAAATGTTTTAAAAAGCATATTAGCCTGTGACAGCCATACAAATTGAAATGATTTTCTTATCGCCACAAGCAGATACATCTGCAGCCAGTTACCCGCTGATATTAACTCATGTATCTAGTCTGAGGGGGCTGCACCTAAAGATGAGAATGCAATTGCAACTTCATGTCAATCTTTATTCTGTTATCACAGATTGCCAATGACCACCAAGCGTTTTGATTTTTGTGTTACAGATGCTTGTCCACTGGGATTTGACCTCTGCTAGTGACCAGTACTGCACCTTTAGAGCAGCTGCCAGATGGTGACCTTTCAGTCCCTTATCAGCCTCTGCTGCATTCCAGCCCATGACTTGGAGGTGAAAGACCTCATATAGTCTTACGAGCCATTGCAGTCTTCACAGTGTACTAATTTTTTTTTTAATATCTCATTGAATTTTATGCCTTGCTGTAGGCTATGAGAAAGAAAAGGTAAAAGCAAGGCATAAAATACAACAAAAATGCAGACATTGGTGAAAAAAATGCTCTTTTAATTTTTTTATCTTTTTTAAAATTTCCCAGTAATAAACTTTAATTAAAATTTTTTGCAAGAAAATATTTTTTTAGGTTTACTAATTCACTTAAGACTGGGGATAGTACATTATCTTTTGGATATGTATGAACTTACTTAATCGGCTTGCAAATTACCTCAGATACTGTGGAAATGAAAATGGGTGAGCACGAAACATAAAAACCCCCTTGAACAACAGAGAAATTTGCTATCTATATATGATGTGAGATAGTGATACAGACCTAGAGAGATTAATGCATAAAAAATAAAGAATTTAAAGAAAATTAGAAATTAAGAAAATATTTGAAGACCTCTTAAGGACTTATTTTATGTGCAGCTGAATTCGATAATACATTTGTCTAGCTTGTATCTTTAATGTGTTTAATGGTTTAAGGAATGAAGTTTACAAACAAGATGATCAAATACATGAACTAGCAAGAGTTTAAATACAGCAAAGATTATGAGAAAACAGGTTGATTTTTTTTTTATATCAGTAGTTCTCAAAAGAGGAAAAAAATCATTGTCTTAAAAAAAAAGTTATATAATAAAACGATATGTGTGATTTTTCCATTACCTGATAGTTTGGCAGAGCTTAATCTTTCACAAGCTCTTTTTTTTTTGATGTTTGTACTTGAGATAATTACTTTATACTTCCTCTATAATTGGTTGAAAGCAATAGCTATTTTTTAGGTAATGATTCATCTCATCCATATGCAGAAGTCTAAAATAGTTTTGGCTTCCATCATTAAAAAAAGGTTTATTTCTGTTTTGGTTAGGAAGTAAGTCTGCAGTGAATAGCTCAAATATTGATATCAGTATTACTAAAGAAAAAATAGATGAATTGGACATCATCATTTGTGTATTTCTGAATCGCCAAGAAATACACAGCAGACCATGCTTTGTAGAGGGGAGTAACATCACTGAAATTGGAGCAAGAGTAACATAATACCCCACTGACTACACTCACCTTAGCATCCCAAATTGTGTAGGACTCTAGGGGCCATCAATATTGCAGCTTCAAGGGCTGTTTTCAGTTTTACTCACAATCAAGATTGGTTTCTCTGCAATAAAATCATAATAGTATGTGAAGACTTTTAAAAAAGAAAGGAGATGATTCTGATAAACACCTGACCTATTGGGTGAAGATGCATGAGACCAGGTATATTTTCTTTAACAGAGTAAGAAATGCAGTATAAAGCTTAAAGTAATCTCTTTATTCCAGATATTGGCAGAGAGACAATACAATTTTCCACTGATCTTTTTCCAGTTTGCCAAACATAGAGATACTTAATTTCATTTCTAAGCAGAAAATGCCCCAGCTGTTAATATTGAATCTAATTTTGAATTTAATATTTATGTTTGTTTAAAATGCATATATTTTAAACCATTAAATATCTTGCAGAATTCAAACACCTACATGTAGAGACCTAAGTAAATGTTCAAATATATGTATTTAGAACTCCTTTAACATAATTTTAAAGATATTTTTCCCTGAAAGATATTTTAGCCAAATTGAAATATTTCATAAGATTGTGCTGATTTTGTTGCAATTCAGAGAGAGAGAAAAAAAATATTGTGTCCCTTCTAGGATATTTCTTTCATTGTTTTCTCTTTTCTGGCTGCCTTCATGTCTTCTGGGGATAATATGATTGCTATCAAACTAGAGTTCTACCTTCCTGTTATGAGCTTTGATGTTTCCATATGATTTATTTCTGACTGTGAGAGAAAGAATTAGTGAACATAAGTCATGAATTTTTTGCTGGAGGTTTCTACCTCTCTCAATCACTCTCATGTGATTATAATTATTTGTATATTGGCAGATAAAACAACCCAAAATAGTAAAACAATTGGTTTCGAGAATCCTATCATTACACTATAATACAGGAGGTGAGGAAAGTAGATTACTTTGAATTAGATTTAGCTCACTCCTGAGAACTGAATGCCTCTTAATATGAAGAGTTTACTCCTTTAATTTTTTTTTTTGTTGTTTAATTTCATGTGAAAGGGAATGTTTGTGCACTGTATGGCTAAACTGAAATTAAAACTATGTTTTATTTTTAATAAAGCACACAATATATTTAACTTTATATAGTATTTTTTGGGAAGAATGTATGTTTAATTAATGTATGTTTAGTACATATTTACAACTTACAAGCTTTACAATTACTGGTGTCTCAAATTTTATCAGTATAAAAGAGCCTTTATGTATGCATTTAGGAGACAAAAAAGGAGAGAAGCACCAGAAAAAAGGTTTTGCAATAAGTATTGTTATAATAATTTCCATGTTCTCATAAAAATTTTAAAGATGTTAAAAGCAAAAGTTGTTAAAGCAAAATTTTAAAGTTGTTAAAGTTCACATGTACATTTAATGCATAATTTTTTCTGCCTGAAAATAACAGTTTATCTATCTAACTTTTCAAAACATGCATGTTTTTAATTATTCTAAGGAAGCATAGCTCTTTGTCATCCATCGTCACTTTTCCCAATTAGCACTGAAATAGAGCTTATCAGGAAAGAGAATGTTTCATTACGAATTAGTTTTACCAATCTTATAATTCAGTGTATTTTTTTTTTTTTAATTTGGAAGTTTGTATTGTTTAGTTATGTTGGGAAAAGTGAGATCTGCTTTGTCTCTTTTGCTCAAAATGATATGCTGCAGTGCCACAGCATTTCTGGATCCCGGATATGATGTGGTCTTTCTAGTGAAATGAGGTGAAAGTTATGATAAGAATATGACACAAAGCTGATTTAAGTACGACTCTTTTGTTACTTCCAAGTTACAATTTCTAAAATGGAATTCTTACACCTTTAGCTATCTTCAAGAGGTATAAACTTAGTTCTAAAAAAGATTGTATCAGGGGAAGTAAACTAGTAAAATATTCCAAGGATTATCTCAAAGAAAACCTTCCTAAAAACCCAGTGCTGAAAACCTATTATGAAGATTATTTTTTCCATAACATTTGCCTTTTCTTGTAAATGTCTTATACCTGACAGGCAAGCCTGTCAAGATTTTCAAACCTTTTCTCATTTACTGCAAAATCAGCAGCACTTAAGAACATTTTTAATATGATAGCATGTGTAGTAAAGATATGGAACAAATGATGCTGTAAAATCTATGCTTGAGATAGAAAGCACAGACACATTAAAGGTCATTGTAAATACTGATGTAGAGATAGAACATTGGATGTTGATTAGAATTTGTCATTCCAATCTTTTATTTCACAAAACAGAAAGAAATGAGGGATTTTACAAAAATATTTGTCAGTCAGTTTTAACATGTGGAGGGTAGTAAAAAACTGATTAAAAAAAAAGAAAAAAAGAGTATCAGCTTACCAAAAAGTAATATTAAATTTTGCGACTGAGAATAAATAAGTGTATTTACACTTCAGTGTGTGGTTATACATAGATATTTCTATAGCAATTAAAGAACCACAGATACAGGTAATAAAATTATTTATAAAACTGATGAATCAAACTAATTTTAAAATATGAAACCAAATTTCAGCAGACATTCATTAACAGCACCCATGGGGTTATTCAAAGCAGTTAGTCTTTAATAAGTGTATTCTAAATTAGCTGTGAGTGTGCAATGCCAAAAAGCTGATATTGTTAATGCCTACAGCGATAGTCACTGATGATGTAAGTTTTTGTGATGAAGATGATCAAGGTTGAGAGTTTTTTCATGACAGAAACTTGGAACCAAAATTGGTTTCCCCACTCCCACTTCTATGAGTGCAAAAGGTCTTTGCTTTGGTCATGTAAATCAGCGGCACAGGGAGACAAGGAATGAGAGTTACAGTCGGTTCATCACAGGTTGTTCCTGCTGCTGCTGAGGGAGAAGAATCTTTGATCTGCTCCAGGATAAGGTCCGTCCCATGAGATACAGTCCACCATGAATTTGTCCAGTGTGAGTCCGTCCCACGGGTAACGGTTCTCCACAAACTGATCCAATATGGGTCACTCCTCTATGGGGTGCAGCATTTCAGGCACAGCCTTTTCCAGTGTGGGTCCTCCACAGGGTCACAAGTCCTACTGATAAACCTGCTCCAGCATGGGTTCCTCTCCCCATAGGTCTGCAGGTCCCTGCCAGGAGTCTGCTCCAGGATGCGTTTCCCGCAGGTTCACAACCCTGGTTCAGGCATCNACCCCCCGCAAAAGAAAAAAAAAAAAAAAAAAAAAAAAAAAAAAAAAAAAAAAAAAAAAAGAAAAAAAGAAAAAAAAGAAAAAAAGCAGCTTTCAGTAGAAGGGGAAATGCTGTCAGAGAATGTGTTATCTGTAATGTTGATTGTAAAATGATACAGAAGTTTTCCCCTAAGGGCTTGCTTGCTTGCTCATTGCCTCTAATTTTGATGATGGTGTAGACAAACCAGAGAAAACTAAAATATGAGCAATGAAAATTATATAAAAAGCATTTCATAGTATGTTAATAATACTGTTTTCTTGATCTAGAAGAGGGAAGCTGGTTGTGGTATCCAGTAATGGTCTTCCAAGTATAGCAGTTACCATGGGAAAAAAAAAAACAACAAACCAAACCAAACCAAACCAAAAGCAAAGCAAAACAGTGGTAGTTTTTGTGTCAGTTAGAAGACATGGTGATAAATTTAATATTTGTGGAGCTCATTTTCTAGTCTTAAATTCAAATATTACAAGCTTTTGTTTTCTCCTTTTTTGGGCATGACTAGCCAACTTCCAGCCCAGGTCTCTGTATCCTGGAGGTCACGCTGCAGTTCAATTGAATTCGTTCTGTGCCTAACTTAAGGATTTTGAACTCTGTGTGCATTACTTTACAATTGTCAGCAAAACTCCTCTCACTTTCAGTTATTGTTTCGTATGAGTTCACAGACTTTCCTTCCCCTTTACACAAGTTTGTACTACTACATCACAAATTTAAGTTCACCTAAATTGTTTCTCCAATTAACTGTATTTGGTTTAGTTATTATATTGAAAAAAAAAAAATAGAGTATTGAACAATAACCGGCATACAGAAAATACCTCCTAAGGCAATTCTTCTGTTTGGCCATGCTTATTGAACTTGAAAATAACTCCTTAATCTAGTTGCATTGCATAATTTAATACCTTTTTACAATTTCATTAACTGTTTGTAAGCAGCTGACAAAAAATCCACAAGTTTCAAAATCCTGTGGTTTAGGATTAGTGTGAAATTAATTGCATTCTTTATGAATCAATTTGATATATGTGCACATAATTAATTTCTTTTATCCTCACAACAAGTAAATAGAGTGATGAATTAAAATCCAACCAATATTCCATATGACCTAAAAGCTCTATAAAAATGCATGGAAAAATATCTAGAATATATACTATATATCATATATGTGCTTTCTGCTCTATGTTACATTTATTATTCCTATAATTGGTGTCAAGAATAAAGCTGAAAATACCCGACTTTTTTTATATCTGTATTAATAATACGCTAGTTATTTTCAACAAATTCTTAGATTTTTTAGAGGTATTATTCTTGCCATGACACCCACAAATTACTCGTGCAGTTATTGTTTTTCAGGAACTAACTTATTACTAACTCCACAATCTTTCATACTGAGGGAAAATTTTCATCGTGTGTTAAAATATCTTTTTTTAACTCAGACAAAATGTGTAAATAATGGCAAAATAGTTGGAATCGGTTGGAAATATTTTGATATGCAAGGGAAATACGTGTGTGTACTTAATTTATTTGGTCTGATATTTTGAATGTGGGTATAGTTTTGCGTAAGAAAAGGGAAGTAGCCTCTTTAACAACTTGGGTTATATTCGACGGACACTGACTTTTTTACCATTGCCACTAGGAAAATGGTGTACATTTAAAAACTTCTACATGAGCAATTAGGAATTCTGATGGAATCTAGCCAGTGGAAATCTATTCTGTTTTTTTCTGGTTTTGTCTGGAATAGTTAATTTTCTTCATAGTAGCTGGTATGAGGATGTGCCTTGGATATTTTCTGAAAACTGTGATAACGCAAGGGTGTTTTGGCTATTGCTGAGCAGTGCTTACACAGGGCCAAGACCTTTTCTGCCTCTCGCCCCACCCCATCAGCATGGAGGCTGGGGCTGCACAAGATTCTGGGAGGGGACACAGCTGGGACAGCTGACCCCAAATGACCAAAGGGATGTCCCACAGCACGTGGCATCATGCTCAGCACATAAAGCAGGGGAAGAAGAAGGAAGGGGGAGAAAATTTGGAGCGATGGTGTTTGTCTTCCCAAGTCACTGTTGCATGTGATGAAGCCCTGCTTTCCTGGAGATAGCTGCCCATGGGAAGTTATGATTGAATTTCATGTTTTTCTTAGACTGTGCACACAGCTTATGCTGTACCTATTAAACTGGATTTGTCGCAACCCATGAGTTTTCTCACTGTTACCTTCTGATTCTCTTTCCCATTCCACTTTAGGGAGTGAGGAAGTGACAGTGTAGGACTGAGCTGTCCTACAGTGGCTAAATCACAAAACTAGTGCTTATATAGGTCAAAGAAAACACTTTTTAATATTTGAAATCCAAATTCTTGTAAGCCTTAGCATACAACACTATCTTCTATTATCAACTTTATTACATGTGAGAAATCTATAGGTATGTGATCACAACTAATTGTATTTTACTGTGCTCTAATTCTGATATCTTTTTTTTTTTTTGGTGTTTAAATAAACATCTCAGTCTGCAGTGTCAAAAGGTGACTTGGAGTACCCTGTATCCCACCAAACAGGAAGGAGGCTTTTGAACAGTTCAAAGAAATTGATTTGGGAAGTGACAGTACTGTAAGCTTAGGAAATCTGGCGAACTTGGCATACATCCATACATCTCTCTATATAATTTCTAGTAGAACTATAATTCTGTGGACAACTTCTTGCCTATATTATGCTAACAGGAAGATTGCTGCTACTTTGCATAGAAAAAGGACAAAGTAGTTTCTAAAACAGTTGCTCTTGGCCAATATATATTATCACTGCTAATTTTTGTGATATTACTTGTGGATTTTCATTTTGTGTATCTTATGAAGACCTTGAAACTCCCCTAATGGGGTGATACAACATTTTGTTTTACTTGTAGGTGGGAAGACGAAGTTCTGGATAAACTAGATTTATGGTCATAATGTATGGATTTTTAAAATTCCAACAACCTGCTTAAGTCATTATGAGAAGAAACAGTTAACTTAGGTACTGCCACATCAAAATATTAAACATTTAATAATGCTTATAAATAATAATGAAATAATCTATTGAAGTTTTCTACAGGGTTTTTTTTTAGTGTAAATATCTGAAATCAGAGGTTTCTATGAAGAGCAATCTAGGAAATCTATATTAAGAAGATTATTTGAAAATTAGCAAGCAAACAAATGTTAGTATAGTTGAGAGTGTATTTTAGCTCTTTCCTCTGAAGTTTAGTAATATTGAATTCTCTTCTGGGACCTGATGCTTACTGGAAAAGGAGGAGAAGATAATTTTAGCATTACACACTAGTGGATGGGCGTTGGGTTTAAAAGTGTAAACCATTTTTCTTACATGATTGAAAACGTACTAAAACCAAACGGATTTTATTTAAACCATCTAGTTCTCTCTGATACAAAGCCTCTGTGGAGAATATGTTTAATTAATGTTTAATTCATTCCAGCTCTCAGTAAACTTTAAGCATGACACTACATGGTTTCCAATTTAATCTTAGCTTGTCTATAATATTTGCAAGCATCCAAAAATGTCTTTCTGGTATACGCCATGGCATGTGCTTTAAATCCTCAATTTTAGCCAGTGGAAAATCTGGTGAACTGAGACTCAATCCCTATGTCATATCAGACCTGATTTCAGCTTCCAGTTTCTGTAATCCAAATATATACAGTTTAGGGTCACGTATTCAAAAGAAATCCTCTGACCATCCAGTATGCATGGCCCACAATCAGCCACCTGCGGAAGGGGTTTTCTGCGTGGATGTACGTCATGCTGTGTTACTTGGCCTTGAGGGCCAGGAATTACTCCTTGAAGCAGGGCATGTAACGCTGTAGAGGTGACCCAGAACACTTAGGCATTGTTATATGAAATGATACGGACTACCACTTCTAGATAAGTGTAAACAGTCTTCAAAGGATCTGAAGTTTTACCCTTGAAAAACCTTACTGGAAACCTCACTCTAATTGACTTGCCTATATTTTAATATTTTTTTTTACAGGTAAGAGTTAAAACCATCTGTTACTCCATCGTTCTGTGTGAATGGTATTTCTTTTAAGCAATATTTCTTAAAAGGATGGAACAACTTGCAAGGCAAGTTCAGTATGTACACAGGAAAGAAAAATGGCACAGATGGAAATGTAATTACTGCTCACCTGCTGTAAAACAACATCAAAAATATCACTACAAGCAACATTTGCATTTCATTTATCCCAAATTCAACAGTGAAATGAGCTATTCATACACATAAAAGTAACCTCAAAGAAAATATTATCCAAAATAAACCCCACAAAAGCTGCTTATTTCTGTTTCTTTGTATGATATTTGTATATATATAAAAAATCCCCCACAATCAGAGATACCTCGCATTTTCTTCTTGTGTATTTATTCTTTCTCTGTCTTCCCAGAAGATACCAATAAAATAAATTTGGATTAAGTTTTATCAAATAGTTGAAGTTTACATCTGGCTTACAGTTACAATGGTTTTTATGTGACAATGATAATAAACATATATGTAAAAATTTGAAAAACGTAACCAACCAAACATACAGATATCAGTGTTTACCCACATTAAGTGTGTTCTTAACTTTATATTCCAAATTGATGGCTTCCACATTGTGTTTTGTATTCAGGAAAAACTGAATCCAACTCATGATGTCAATTCTTTTATTTGAAGGCTCATATTTGCAACTTTATCCACTTAAATTCAGAAACAGTAGGTGACTGTGGCAAGAAAACCTGAATTTAGGGAAACTGGACAGAGAGTTCACGTGAGATGTGGAGTTCTGTATAGTATCATATGCTGATTTTGGCTGGGATAGAGCTAATTTCCTTCCCAGTGGCTGGTACAGGGCTGTGTTTTAGATTTGTGCTGAACACAGGGTTGATAATACAGATATTTTTGTTACTGCTGAGCAGGGCTTACACAGAGTCAAGGCCTTTTCTTGCTTTTCATACTGACAAGCAGACAAGGAAATTGGGGGTGCACGGGAGGAAGGGAGGAGACACAGCCAGGACGGATGACCCAAACTGACCAAAGGTACTTTCCAGACCATATGGCATCAAGCTCAGTATATAAAGTGGTGGAAAAAAAGAGGAAGGGAGGGATGTTTGGAGTGTTGGTGTTTGTCTTCCCAAGTCACTGTCATGTGGGATGGGGCCCTGCTCTCCTGGAGATGGCTGAACACCTGCCTGCCTATGGGAAGGAGTGAATTAATTCTTTGTTTTGTTTTGCTTATGTGCACGGGTTTTGCTTTACCTATTATCTTAACCTAAGAATTTTCTACCTCTTTGCCTCCTGATTCTCTCCCTGATCCCACTGATGGGGGATTGAGCAAGTGGCTGGGTAGGGTTTGGTTTTTTGCTGAGCTTAAACCATGACATCTCGTGAACTAGGAAAAATATAGGTAATAGACAGATTATGGAATGGATATGTCTTCTCACTTAAAAGAAACCTAAGCCTAAAAATTTTTAATGTCTTCAAAACTGTTTCTGGAGAACTCAAAAATGAGAAATTCCATCAACAAGAGCTAACTAAAATGTGTCAGTTTATACTTCATTTCTTTTCCATGGGGTTTTTGTGGGGGTTTTTGTGGTGGTTTTTGTTACTGAAGATGAAGCAGAGATATTTTTATGTAAATATGAAAAAGCTTTTTTAATTTCCTTCTCATTAGGGAAAACATTGTTATTGCAGCTGCCAAACATCTAGTAGTGAGATCTCAGTTTTAAATAAGGAACGTAGGGAGAAACTTCAGAATATATCTTTGGTTGACTGTAAGAATTCAAGTACAGTGCTTAAGAAGAACCTTTTTGAGCACTTTCTGGAGTATCACTGGGTCTTCTGAGAAAACCTTTTGGACTAAATACAGGGGAAAAAAAATATTGTCTACCCAGTACACATACATCATGTACTATTGCATGGGTGCCAGAATCTAGCAGCGTGACTTTAATGAAAGGTCACATTCTTGGTTTTTTCACTTTATTATTTTTTTTTTTTTTTACCAGTACAGTTTGTGGGGACAGCAGGATATTCGGGTATAGGTACATATATACAAAAACACATCACCCTCTATCTTTGATCTATCAACCTATCTATCCATCTGTACATCTGTATAAACACCTGCATAGTCATATGTAATACCTTTGTTTAGTTATATAATGTATCTTGATAGATCACAAATCCTAATGAGAAAAGTCTTCGGAGCCCTATAGCACTACATCCACCATGTTTTTTTAATGAGGTATCAAAAATTACTCATTTAATTACTAACAAATTATTTTGTGCATGACAAATCTTGCAAAGGTTGCAGAAAGAAAATTTGCACTTATTTGAGCTTCAAAACTCTTCTTTCTGCTATTATATCTGTTACACTTGTCACGCACATTTTGGACTCATTTTGAATGTAGTATATTGTTCCTTTACGGATTTGTAAATGTGAGATTCTGTTGATACTGAAAGACTAGTAAACAAAGAAAGGTGGTGAAAACCGGAGGGATCATTGGCATCATTTGGTTTCCTAGATGTTAGCAGTGTGAATAAATTAGATGTGCCTTACAGTCTATGTCTGCTTTAGTATTGCATTGTAATCTATAGAAAAGTATTTCACTGCTGCATGAATAAAAATATAATTACTGTATCTGTAAATGAAATCTGAAAGTAAACAGGTATTATTTCAAAACATATTTAGTGCTTCATTAAACTTTTTTCTTGTTTACCTAGAATACAATCTGTATACATTAATGCATCAATATTTCTTAAAATGCAATTATGCTGAGAACTGAACACTGCATCAGTACTAGCTAAGATGTACCTACAATGCAAAATTAATTTTTAAATAAAACTGCACGCAGATAAATTTACAAAAATATGCAGGTGTTATTATCATTTTTCTACTTGAACTTTTCATTTAAAGCATCAGAAACAAAGGAACACCTGCATGGATTTCTTAATTCAGCTAATGAAACTGATCATGTAGACAAAGTCTTTATAAGTTTAGGTATAAGTCTAAGTGTAAGTCACATATTAAAATAAGAAATACAAACAATATATCAAAAATGCAAAATTTAGTGTATGCCTTCAAGACTGCAATTATTTTTCATAATAATGACTGCTGAAAAACTTTAGTGTTTCAGTATATTCAGCATAAAGGAAGAGCACTCATCTTGAAATGACTGTAAACCACTTCACACCATGCATTAATGAATCCTCACAGTGTCATTTCTGAGCACATACTCCAATACTTATTTTACAGCTATTTCTACATGAAACAAAATATGTTTTAAAACACCTTACACAAATCATATTAAGTGAAATAGATTTTATTTAATTTTAGATACTACACAGTCAGTGTGGATATATCAGCTAGTCACTCAACCTTGTGTAGAGAAATAGGTGCTGGTTAAGGTGTTATTCATATGACTAAATATCGACATTAGATGAAATTATTTCTATTCACGAGTTCTACATTTTTCCCTTACCTGTAAAAGAAGTCTATGCTTAGATGTAGGTATCTATACTTTAAATGTGTAAAGAAAGATAATATAAACCTGTGATATGTGTCAAAATGAAAGAATGGAATCCAGGTCAAACTGACTCCTCCTCTAATCAGATTTTTTTTTCTGAGTTTTTTTATTTTTCATTCATTTTTTGGGACATTAATTGAAATGTAAGACCTTTCTTTAAATGTTGTCTAAATGAACTCTTCTGAAATAAAAGGGGTTTTTTTTCTGATTTTGGGGGTTGTCTCCTCTCCTCTCCTCTCCTCTCCTCTCCTCTCCTCTCCCCACCCCTCCTCTCTTTTCTCAATGGCAGAGTTGTTTTGTTTTTTTAACTTAAAGACTATGTCCTTAGAACCCCATATTTTCAGGCCAAAGACACCATTATGATGAGATGATCTGTCTGCTTGTATAGAATGTGTAGTAAATGCCATCAGAATTTATTGTGTCAGCTGATGACCTTAGATTACCTTTTGGAATTGTGTCATATCTTGATTCAAACACTTTCAAGATTGCAGAATTCATAATATACATAATGGCTTCCTACAGTATTAAAATAATGTGTTCTGCACTACATATTTTTAGCACCACTCACATTGAAGTGATAATCACAATTGATCATGTTTAGGATTATGCTAATTAACAAGAGTTGCTGTCTTTAGCATTTCAGAAGTTTGCATTATCTAATTATATCAGCCATAATCATCACAGGGCTCTGTTGAATGCTTAGTCCACTGGTAAAAAGTGGACAGAATTTTTAAGAAAAATTATGTTCTAATAACAACCTGAGTCAGTCTTGTTTTTTCCACTTGTTATTTCTAGAAAAGCAGCTATTAAAGGAAAAAAATTAGTATATGATAAAATGCAATTTTTGGCATATGAGCTTTCCTCTCTGAAGTCCAAGTAAACAAACAAAACCAGAAATTAACAAACTAAAACCATTTTCTGACTTTCAATCTTCATCAATACATGGTACCACATATATCATCAGAAAATATAGACTCTCTTATGAGCATAAAAATAATACTGCTACTGAAAGCACCGTTGCTTTTCAGGTTTGTTAAACACTCAAATAGTGGACTTAAAAACTTTGCTTGAAAAGTAATGTATAATCACTCCAGTAACCTGGCTCAGAACACACTAAATATATCCAAAAAGGTGAATTTAATGTTTGCTGCTGAATCCTAAACTACACTGAAATGGATCACATCTCTTAAATGCAGAAGTGCTGATGTTTTTGTGAGTGAAGTCTAGGAAGCGTAAGTTGGCCCTCTGAAAGGTGAGAACTTAAAAGTTTACAGTACGTGAGAAGTAGATGTGCTTAAATTCTGAGTCTTTCACAACATATTTCTAAACTGGCAAAACTCCTCTCTGTTGTCTACACTCAGCTAACTGAGAGGCTTAATATAAAAAGTATATGTCTTTAAAATATTAACAGCTCAAAGACATAAAAGACTGAAAAATTCCTTGAGAGGCACTTCAAAACCCAAAGTTTTCTTTTTGAAAACAAAAAAAAACCCAAACCAAACCAAACCAACAAAAACCTCAAGCTCAAACAAAAACAATAACAAAAAAAGATAATTTCTAAATTTAAGATAAAATCATCTCTATTGTAATTCCTTTATTTTTTTCTTGTAAGCAAGTGATCTGCATTGTGAAGGAAAATATCATGAGGATAGTTTATTCTATTGCTTAAAAATCAGTGTATCAAAATGAAAAGAGAGTGTGTCCAGTAGATGGTACAATGAATGAAAATATTTAATAGTATGTTTTTCAGTTTTCCATTTGTTCAGATGCAGCCACTGCTACTTCACAACACTTTAAGCTCTACTATAAAAGATTGTAAGTATGGTGGTATTTTATTTTTCCTTAACAAACCTTGTTTTTCTGAAAATTTCTAATGAATAAAAGATAAAATGTAAAGAGATTGACTTCAGTCAATCTTCATGTATTATTCAGTAGTTTTCTGCGTGCATGCAGTATCTAGATATCTTTAATTAGCTACCTTGGGCAGAGAAGACCTAGTTTAGAATCTTGAAAATAATAGGTTTCAGAACACAATTAAAGGTAAATATGGGATTAAGTTTCCTAGTGCAAGATGACAAGCACCTGGCATCGTTTCAGTTATAGTTCTACACATCATTTAATTGTGAGATGGAAAATAGCAAATAATCCAGAGCTGAACTAAACTCTTTCAACCAAGTTTTAATTCTCTCTTTTGGACAGAAATAGCCCCGAGTAATGAAGCTTCTCTCCACAAATAAAAGCACCTCTCCACCAATAAAACTCTTTTTCTTCTGAGTTACTAATGGAAAAAAAAAAAAGGATAAAAATCCTCAGTTGACATAGAGATATCTCTAAGTTGAAGATTTATCCTGTGACGGACCAAAGAGTATTTTATTGCACACAACACAAAGAAAATGCCCAAGTTCCAAGCTGTCAATGAAAACTCCAGTCTCTAAGCCATATTCTTTCTCTTTCTTTCTTTCTGTCTTTCTTTCTTTCTTTCTCTCTTTCTTCTAATATAAAAAGGTAATATTTTTAATGTTATGCTTTTCCTAGATGATGGAAATTTCATTAATAAAAAGTGACTACTTTCCTGATTGCCTTTCATATAGAAGCAGAGATTGACAGGGAGAGTAGAGATAGAGAGATATGGATAAATGTGACACACATGGAGTACAGCTGGCCAGAATGCAAACTGGTGATGATGGCTGATTGTCTTCAAATGCTCACAGCTGCTCTCCACACCAGCTGAGAATGATCACAGTTATTTGTGTATTATTATTAATCTGTACCTGTATCTTTTTGATGAAACACAGACCTATATGTACGCACTGACAGCTTAGATGTGCTTCAACTTGAACCTTATATCCTTAGCAATGAAAGCAGGTTTAAGTAATATCTATGTGGTTCATGCTTTTCAAAGCGATACAACTGGAAAGTGAAAAGACAATATTAACTCCCATTCAATAGGCATACACAAAGTACATATTTAACTAGTTCTATCAATTTTCCATACTGTATTTTGCTGCAATTTATATTTTGAAAGTTTTTGGGCTTTTTGTTTCTGTTAGTTTCCTGTCAAAGTATTATATATAAAGGCAATTTATTTTTTTTTTTTTTTTTTTT
>VZTG01005004.1:511884-538123 GCA_013397845.1 Melanocharis versteri | reverse complement strand
TTTTTTTTTTTTTTTGGTTACAAAATTTTTATTGCTTTTCATAGAGAAAAATGTTTACTATTTCCTTCTCCATATGACTAATAGTTCTGATATCAGTCTAGGAGATACTTCATTACGTGTGTGAGATGTCTGACTATAATTTAACAGCTTCCTAGTGAGTGTTCCCATGTCATTCTGAACCATGATGATTATAGGTTGAAATGAATACTTTAAGACTGAGGATAACATATGTTTTAGGAGACAAAACTGTTACACTGATATTCATTTCTATAGACTGCTCCTGAATGATTTCTCAGATGTCTAAAAGTAATGTTATAATTACCATAAAATGAGAGGGTAAAAACAATGGAATAACATCAAGCATTTAAGTGCTTCATGGCAAAGTTGTGGGTATTGTCTAATGCACAAATAAAAATGAGCATTGCACCTGCAAAATGCATATGTAATTTCAGTGTCTTTGCCAACCTCTGTGAAACTGACCAGTTCAAGGACAAATGCATGGATAATAAATTGTTTTCTGACTGCTTTAATCACTAATAATATTGCAAGAGAAGGGCATTTCCTTTCTATTCCACTAGCAGGATTAGTGTTCATTTAATCAGGTTTCTTGGGAAAAAAACAAAACAAAACAAAACAAAAACTAGTATGAATCATGAAGGCAAATGAAGATTTAGATGGAAAAAACCAAACCCAAATGAAAACCCTGCAGTTTTCTTGCAAAGATGTACACCTGAGGAAAAAAAAACCCTAAGACCATAAAACCAGGCAAACATCATGTGAAATATCTGTGACTAAAAATGAGATGGTGCTAAAGGCAAATACGTGATGTCAGTATTTTCTATGCATTGAAAGAATGAGCAAAGTATAGCTACAACTATATTATTTGTTTGTTTATATACATGTCGAGGTCTGCACTTGTAATTCCTAAACTAGGCTGATAATTATTATCTTTGTAAGAATTCTAGATACAGAATTCCCCAATTTCAGGTAGCCGGAGTAACAGCTGAGAGAGAGGTAAACAAAAGTCTGTGATACAGCCTTCTGTGTATGTCTGTTTGAGTTTGTTCCTCTGAAAACATTTAATAAGATGAAAAAAAAAAAAAAGAGCACTCCAGAAATTCTAATTCTATTATTTCTAATTACTTCTTCACTGTTTTACAGAGCTTAAAGCAAGTAAATAAATATTAATCTTACAAAATGGATCTTACATTTGAATTAGTGGCCCTACAATTCTTTACAGTCTCTGTAGAGAATTAGCTATTTCTAAACAAGATAAGAAAAGCTGTCCTGAAACACACCTTGATTTCTCAATTGTACAAGTACTAAGGATGTCTAGCTCAGATATAGATAGTTATCTACTGTCCAATTTTAGGTGAGGTGGAAACCACTTCTAATTTTCTCTGGTACTTAAAAAAACTGAAAAAAATATGAGACTAAAAAGATCGCTGTTATTATCTAGTCTGATTTCTTCCACAAGTCCTGAAGTCTTGTTCCTAATTCAACTCTATAAAGGAACCTGAATTTGGGAATATATTTCAGGAAGACCCAAAACTAATTCAGAATATGTGGGAACTTATTACTTTGAAAATGCAGTAAGAAGGCAGATCCAATGTCTTATTTACTGCTTCCTACTGCAGTACTCTAAATCCCTCATTTATTGAAAGACACAAAAAATACATTAAATGAAAGAAAAAAGTTTTAAGAAAACATTTCAATTTAAATTTTGCATATCATCACCTAATTAAGGACCTAAATAGCTACGGCCCTTTCAGAATAGGTTTGTTACATTTCAGCTATCAAAAACTGGAAAAACTGTAACTACCTGTTTGATAGATCTAGATTTTTCCTATTTGGTAATCTGTATTTCCACCGTGGAAAACATACAAAACCATTTATTTTTGTAGTTTTAGAAGAATATTTTTAGCATTGTTCCAATGAGAAATATTCTGCATAGTCATTCATACATGGTTGTTACCCTGAAATAGTCAGACTATCTGATTAAATCCTATCGTTTGATTTATTAATATACACCATTACCACAGAACATTAGGAAAAAATGGTATGCATTTGCTGCATTCTCTGTGTAGAGTGTGTAGCAAACAGACAGAATATTTTAAGTACAATCTTCATTTGCTACTTTTACTGTTTCTAGTTAGCATAACATTTCCACACCATATTTTGTTCTCAATTTATATCTTCAATTATATATTTTCTTTAACTTAATTAACACTTATTATCCCTTAGTAGAAATACTGCTTTTCACTGTCATAAGTAATATTTTTTTTAATTTAAATTATTGAGAAAAATGTACACAAAGTAGTGAAATAGTGTGTCATCTCTCCTCACCTTCCTTCTCCGAAATTAAAAAAAAAATAAAAAAGAAGAAGAAATAAATATTGTCTTTCCTGCCAGCAGGGAATAACATAAGAGGTTCTCTATTGTCAGTATGCAGAAAATAGTGAAAAGCCTGTTCATTTCTCTAATTCAAATTCACTACAATAATCCTACTAAAGAACATGGTGTAATTTATTGTGGAATATTAAACAGAATGGGAGTTTCATGGAATGTAAATAAAACTCTGATACTGGTAATTTGCCTAGAGAAATGAATGCTATTAGCAATATATGTCATTTTTAATGTATTTTTTTTATGTCTTGCCTTGTTGACAAGAATCAACAATCTACTTGTCCCCTTCTGAATATGTATTTAGTATCTGAGATCCTGTAAACCAGCAGTGCAAGATATTGTAATAGTGTGCAATGAACTGCGTAACAGTGTCATTTTAATTTATTGCTGAGGTTTTGTCTTTAAAAATCTGTTTTGAAACAAATGATTATAATCTTCTCCTGAAAATAATTCCTCTCTAATCAAAACACAAAGAAAATTAAGTGCTCACAGAGAGCCCGTTTTATTCTTTGGTTTTTTTTACCCCAGACTTATTTCAGCAAAGCAGGGCACCACAAAGAAAAGGACAGTTTTAGGGAGCTGTAGAAATTTAAAGCAATATCAAGTTCTTGCATACAGAATAAGCAACTACTCCTATTTCGAGTGCCAAAATTGAACAAACATAAATAAGTTCATAAATAACATCATGAGAGAGAGAGAGAAAGGGGTGGGTAGGGGAGAACCCCTCACCAAAACCAAACCCTGTTCTGAATGATCTGGATATCTCGGAAGCTAAACTACTTTAACAACTGGGACCATGGATGTTCACAATGGATATAATGTGATGTATGACATGTTTAATGTACTCTTTCTGAGAAGAAATTCAGCACAAAGCATGCACAAATCCATAGCTTCTTCTCCCCTATCTAGCTGAGATATTGTGCCTTGTGTTTTTAGCCACCCTTGCACAACTCCACACTCACTGCAAAGCATTTATTTTCTTCAGAGCACTTGGTCCCATACTGGGTATTCTTTTGGGGCCCACAGAGTCCTCACTGTCATGACAACAGAAACTGAAGACACTGAAAATATTAGAAAAATAGCAATAATGAAGCCATAGGATCTGCATGCTGGACCCAGAGAAAATCTGTGATGTACCAGACTGTGAACGCAACCTGCCTGTCCTAGGATGCCACATGCTAAATCCAGGCAGATGCGAGACATTACAGATCACTTGGCTTAATGTTAAAGATCATTTCCTGGGATCAATGTTTCAGGAGTGTTGATGAGCTTTTCAGTTCCCTTCTGTAGGCTGCCCTTAACGTCTTTGAGGCTTTCTGGGAATGACACCAGTCACCTCTGCTAGGAAGTTTAATGCTTTTGAAAAATTGGTTCTGAAAAGACCTGCAGCATTCAAAGTGAATAATCTTACAAACTGCTGCTCCAGGTGGTAGCATCTGATCAAACTGTGGGCTTCCAGTGGACACAAGTTTCTCCCATACAATTACTACTTATCCACTCCTGCTCATAAAAAAAAAAAAAAAAAAAAAAAAAAAAAAAAAAAAAAAAAAAAAAAAAAAAGAAGCCAAAACAAAATTAAAAACAGTTCTTCAGTATGTAGGACTATTGTAAGAAAAACAGTTTAAGAACTGAGTAGTTTATTAATTTTAGTAGTTTGACTAATAATTAAATCACATTTCACTCACTTTAAAAATAGAATTCATGCTTATTGGAAGTAATTTATTTCTTAATTACTAAGTGTCTCTGTCTTCATTTTTTGGTATGTTTTAATGCAATTTCAGTAACACATTAAATTTTTCCAGATGTCCCTTATATCTGAAATGAGGTTTGTTCAATTTGAAAGAGCTGAGAAGCATGTCAAGTTTTTGTCAACCTGTATAAGCTACCAGAGAAAAAGTCAATATTTTTCCTCTTTTGAATTTGTTTTTTATCTGTGAGAATTTCTTCCGTGACAAACTCAAACAGAAACCATTCGCTTGCAAAGTCTCAGCCCAAACTGTGCATTAGAACATAAACCTGAGTGAAAATGTCAAAACCCTCTGACCCTGTGTTTAGTAAAATCAAACACAAAATGCAATTAAAAAAATATTGAAACCAAGGCCCAGATTCTCAGCTAGTGAAAACCTGTGACAATCCATTTCCTCAAATGAGTAGTTCTATGCAAAAATCTATATTGAAACTTAGGATCATTTGTGTTAAGTGGGAAAAATAGTGCAACTGATACTGCGTAGGATCTCACTACAATCTGTAAGTTGACCTTGGGAAAACCTGAATGTTTTCCTCATTGGATATTGTTTCATAGGCATGGGCTTAAAATAAAATATTGATAAAATGCATTAGAGTAACGTCATGTTTCTGCTGGAAAATGTGAAGGGCTACTTCATAATCAATATGTTGTTTAACCAGCAATCTGAGCAAAGATTTCAAAAAGAGTGAAATATGCTTGGATTGTCCCTTTTAGAAGAGAAACCTGGCAACTGCATCCTGAACCAGCTGGAGTTTATGCAGCATCCTATTGGGCAAGCAGCCAGTAGGGAATTGCAAGAATCTAATTTTGAAATAACAAAAGCGTGAATGACCATTTCAAGGTCTGACTGTGAGAGACATTCCTGCAACACAGCAGTTCTTTAAGTAACAGGATGATAGCATGCCCTGGAGTTTGTATGTTTTTTAAAAGATAGGAGAACAAAAGTATCTGAAAGTTTCCTGAGTTTACTGCTGTAGGAAAAGATGTAGTTTTGTTAAAGTAAAAAAGACATTAAAAGTAATCTAAAGATGTCTATGTCTAATATTTCTAAAGATGTCTATGCCTAATATTTACTTATCAGACTGACAAAATTATAATGAAGATAAAACCAAAATTGTTTGTGTTCCCAGTGTTTTATGCATATCAACACTTATTATGGCAAGGCAGATTCCAAATTGTCAATCGTCAAAACTGTATTCATTTAATAGTGTTAGGCTAGCCAAATAACTAGATGAAAATTACAATGTACAGTTGCATTATATTGCATTCAATATGTAAAATTTAGGTGAAAAAAACCCAAACTGATGTACACATATTTTTGCTAATTTAGAAATCATTTACAGACAGATATAAATGCAATTATTACTACTGTAATAAACTTCTGTTAGATAGTACAAATAAATATTTCAAAGTTAAAACTTGCCAGTTAGGTGCTATGTGTCCATTTTTTTTATTCAGTTCATAGCCATAATATTTTTTAAAAGCAGATTTGAACTATTTGGCAGTTGTTTGTAAGGCTTAATGTCTTTAAGTACACTCTCAAGTGATTGTCTCAGAGACTGTAGGGCCTCTCAAATAGTGCCATATGCTACTTTGTAAGCAATTGAATTGAAACTTTATTACATTCATGTTCACAAATGTGGAGAGTGATGTGTATGAATTGTCCACCCGAGCTACACATCTTCAAAAGGACCTCAGTAGATGGCTCACACCAATTGCACTGTTGGTTGAAGATCTCTAAATATTTCAAGGAGCACTCCTTTTTGCATATGATATACCAAGTTTTTGCCATATCATACAATAAGCTCCCTTTTTCAAGAGAGTTTGGACCATATGATTGATCTTTCCAGCCCCTTCCAACCTGGGCTGTCCCATGATTCAGAGATCTTTCTCCATTTTTTGTACTAAAAATTGCCTGAAGATAAGGTAATTCAGCTTTTTCTATTAATATACTTTTGTTTGATTCATATATTGTGCAGCTAAATAAACAACAGACTTTCAGAATATGGCATTTCTCAAGAGGATATTTAAATTTAAATTTTATGTAAACTTAAAATTGAAATAGGTAAAAGTATTGTTTATATATTAAAGAGCTTTGTATAAAGTATACTGAGATCTATGTAATTTTTTTAAAGGGAGGTGTGTTTGCTTGTTTGTTAGTTTGTTTTTTTCTGATCAAGATACTGTTTCTTAAGCAGGTGCTTTTTCAGGCAACATTCTACCTATAACTTTTTTATCTGTTTCTGCAGTATTCTATGCATTTTCTTGTCTGTGCAATAAAGTGTGTTACAACACTCTGGCTGATTCCTTTAGTCTATCTGTATTAGAATGGAAAAAGAACAAGGGGAATAATTTGACTCGCTCTCTCCAAAAAAGGTTTCAATGCAAGGATATATGGTACCTAACAAATGTTAATATGAAAGGCAAAGCTTCTAGAAAACTTTGAAGACCTAAAATATAAAGCTAAAGGGAAGCTTGTATGTCACATGTAATTATAGCTCATACAGCAAATACACTCTGTTCAGAAATAAAGGCATGTCTGTGCCATGGAAGAATATGCATAGTTTTTGTTTGAACATCTAGGTATTTTACTGTCTGCTTTCGTTGCTCAGGCAAAAGCATTACTAATAACATGCCCATGTCTCTGCCCAACTGTTTAAATCTTCCTTAGATTCCAGAAAGTCCATGTAGTAATCATCAAGTGAACAAACACCCACAGCATTTCTTCCTAAAGTGGTGTGATGTCATCTGCCACAAGGCAGCGAGGGAGTGGCAGCTATTTGTGCTACGCTATCTTGCTACTATATGAGTGTGCAGCAAGTGGGGTACTTACAGCTTTGTAAAATTAATCTGCAAAATTATTAAATAAGGTCACTGAGCTTTTGGGAAAACTTGAAATGGCTCTAAATATTTGAGGTACTCTCCTTAGGTTGTTAAAAAAATACCTAGTAATTTCCTGTTCATATGCACTCTCTAGGCTAAGTGGATAGGCTCTTGCATGAAGATAGTGAGCTACAGAGTTATATTGAATTGCACATTTTTTAAGGGAGGATCTTCTTGGCTGAGCTTGAAATTGAAAACAACAAAACAAAAGAAGTAGGAGAGAAATTAAAACTCTTATTCCTCCCCCAAAAACAGTAAGAGAAGATTAAAACAGCACTTGTGATGAACAAAGCCTTCCAAATCGACTCTCATATAGGTCACTGATACTTGAGAATAAATGCAGGGAGACACTCTTTTCCTTAAGACCGCAAAACTATCTACGGGTTCAAGAGTCCCAATAAATAATAAATCATAGGAAGCTGTAAACATTATGTGGGAAATATCTTCCCACAAAAATGAAATATGTACTTCCTTTTATCTTTTACCATGAACTTGTGGCTTAGAGCTTTGTTCTGAAAAAAGAGACTATCAGGGTGCCTTATCTGCTATAGAGATTAAGTCTTTGATGAAGCACAGTGATGGACAGTTGGGTCAAGACATAATAACTCAAAGTTCCAGAGTCTAAGGATTTTTAATTTTTTTTAGACCATTCAAGTAGAACAAGGTGTCTTAGGACAAAGAGGCAAAAGACAAAAAGACAAAGACATCATGAGGTGGACATTGTCAATCTGTTCTAAAATGATGATGCTGCTAACACAGATTTGTTCACAGTGCATATTCCATGTTCCATATATACAGTAAAAAAGTATATAAAACAGTTTAAAAGAAATAAATAATCAAGAAGCTTTAAAGAAGTCTATAAACTATCCTCCCTTTTCTTTTTGTACCTACTGCAATATCTTTATCACTGAAACAACAGGTCCTAACTCTTCTCACAGGTAACTTTAATCAGTCTGCCACTCAAATTACTTTTTTTTTGAAGGGAAAACTTCAACAAACAGATGGGCTTTGCAGCAAGTCTTCAAGGTCACCGAATACTGGCTGCAGTGAAATTAGAAATAAGATCCATTATGAAGGACATCTTTTTTCAAGTGGGAAACAGCTTTCATGCAAGTGATCCTGAATGTCATGGTAACACAAGAAAACTGGTTCTGAGAAAGACAACTGTTCTTGTAAAGTGGGAGTTGATTCTATAGCTGTCATTCATACCTGCACAGATTGTGCCCTGTGAACTACGGGATTTCAGTGGTCTCTGAAAGAATGATACCAAAGAAAAACTAAATGGAAAGAAATTAAACAAGGTGTTCTTTGACTAAAAAAAGCCACAGCCTTTGAGATATGGCAGTAGGTTTTCAGGTAAAATCTATCTGAAACATCCATACAGTGGCAGGGTGCATATATCTGGCTGTTTAATTTGCTAAGAAGGTTGGGGCTGTTCCAGTTTGGTTTTTAGGGACAAGTCCAGAGACAAGGCAGTCTGGGATCAATTCTTCGGACTATAGCTGCATGATGATTGTTAGCACCAAGATAAATGTAAAATTTCTTTGCTGTGGTATTTTGCATGGTTATTCAAATGGCTCTAGAAAAGCCCATTTTCAAAAATTGTAACAACTTCTATCTCTGTATAGATGATACATATTTCCTTCTTGGAGAAATTGTGGGTACTCTGTTGCAATAAACAGAATATTTCAGAGATGTGGGGTGAAATTTGTGTGCTGCAGCTGCAGAGCTTGATCTAACCTGAGCAGAGACCATACCAACATACTGGTAAAATACTCCATATAATATATATGTACATGTGTTACTTTTCAAATCACTTATTATTTTTTCCCTCATATGCATCTAGAAAAGAAATCAAATTAAATTTCAGGAGTGGCAAGGGTTGAAGAAAAGAAATATGCATATGTATGCATCTACATCTACACCTACATCTAGGTCTACATTCTCCATCTGCATCTGCATATACATAAAATAATCCCGGCATCATTGCATTGTTGCGATGCTAAGATGCACTTGGAGCACATAGAAACTGAAAAATTTTAGTAAAAGATATCCATGAACACTAACTGGTAAAATGTAATAATTGAAGACACTGAATGAAGAAAGATAATTAAAGACTGTTGTTGCGATCTGGCCTGAAAATATCTGTTGTTTTGGCAAACATGTTTCCTTGAACCATAATTTTACAAATTATCCCCAACAAAGAAGTATGTTTTAGACAAAGAAAAGGAAGAATATCTAAAGGAGATTTACACCATTGGTCTCAGAATAATTTAGGAGAGATCAATAGTAGTTTATAGAATTCTATATGCTAAATATTTGTTTTATACGTGACAATGCTAACTAAGGATGAAGGAAAATTGCAATTGTGGTGAATGCATGTAAGGAAACTATAAAGCTATGGAAACCCCATATTGCCCTGAAAATGGACAGTCTCTTCCTGCATCAACTTTCTACCTGTGTGCAAAGTATACATAAAATGGACAGCAGTGGTCTATGGTATCTTGGAAAATTAACTAACTAGTCAATACTGCATGAAGAAAACCAAGTTGCTAACAAAATTTTAGAAACAACTTTGGAATCATTATATAAGGTGCATTTTAGCATAACAGCTGTACAATTTCCTCCAACTTTAAACACAGGATTATCCTGTTGATTCCAATGGAATGCACATGCTTCAAGATAAGCACACACCAAAAAATGCTGATGAATGAAGGATAAGCCTGCCTTAATCTTTATCTTTAGTTTTGGTCACCTTACAAAGAGTTGTCCAAAGTATTTCTATACACCTGGTGCAATCTATCTACTACTCCTGGTGAAAAGAAAGGAGAATGTATTTGAATCTTCACTGTTTTGCTTTGTGTGCTGGTGTTACATTCAATAGCAGAGAAACATTCAATTAGAGCTGTTCCCAGTGTGATCAATGCTTGTTTTCCTGTTCAAGAAGCTCCAAAATAGTGGGGGTTGACCCTCAGCTGGTAAAAAACGTCATAGTCCAATTACTTTACCAAAGAAATGACAATTTACACCACCTGAGGATCTGTCCTATGGCATATTTTCTTTCTGTGTTCTCATCTTTAGATCTCTTATTGGCAGGGATTGCAGCTGTATTGTTGTCAACATGGCAGCGTTGGCTGGGGAGACGAACATGCATACTGAGACTTCTGGTGCTTGTTGATGCTTTCCCACTGAACAGTACAAGCCATTTCGTAGGAGAGCACAAATTTACCCTGTGTACATTTATTATACAGACTCTTTAGGAACTGTGTATTTGAACACCAAAATGATAGGAACCTAATTTTTCTTAAGTTTTTCATGTACAAATTAAAGAAGTAAAAATTAAGGGCAAGGTACATAAAAAAAGACCATTACTTATTATGAATTTGAATTTAATAATTTTTACATTCCTGGTTAAGCTCCACAAAAAGCTTGTGCTTATATGAAGTTGAAGGCCAGCCCTTTCTTTTTAAATGTTTTTCTAATTAACCACAAAAAAGTTATAACTTCCTGTATTATTGTTATAAGACTGGGTTGGAGTGATTTCCTGTTCTTTCAGCAGATCACATTTTTAAAGAAGATTAATGTTTACTTGTTGAGCAGACAGAAAAATAAAAACAAAAATTCAAGGGGAACTCAGGTTGACAGAAGATTTTATGTGAGATCATTTTTTTATTGCTCATGATTCTTTAGACTCTTTAATGTGCAGTCTGCATTCTCTTAAGTTAAAATAGAAATGAGGTAGAAATAAATGGACTCTTGGAAATTGAAAATGAAAATTAATGGAATTTGTTTGTTCAAATATGGCTAAAAATAAAGAACATAGAAGTTGGCATTTTGGGACAGAGAGTTGAGAATAATTAATATTATTTGTGAAGATACAGGGGCATAAACAAATGTGGTTTGGTTCGTGATTTTGTTTCAGATTTGTATATTTGAAAAAGAACACTGAAAAAATGGCCACTGTGGCATGTATGTTGTGGTTTGTACAATAACAGTCCATAAGAAAGGCCCAATTCTCTCCATATAATGAAGCTAGTAAATGTTATTGAATATTCTTCTATATGACTAATATTAAATTAACTTTAAACAATGTAATGGAATTTATTATCAAGGTCTAGGTTAATCCCATACAACTTTTTATTTAATGTACAGTATGTAAATTTAGAAGTAATTTTATATCAGGTTCCTTAGTAGTAAATGGAAAGAGTTTAATGCCTTCAGAAGGTATTTCAGGTTTTATACTGGCAAAACTTATGAAAATTCCTATCTCCCCACAGATTGCAAAATACTAAAATGGCTGGTGATCCTTTTCTTGGTTTAGGTTTGAATTTAGGGGTTTTTGATTGTTTTTAAAATATAGGTCCTATAATTAGGCACTTTAAACTTAGTCAGGAAATACAGATGTTAACGAACCAGAGGTAAGACAGGGAGAATATTGTCAGATGATCACAGCCAAGGTTATTTTGTTTTCTTTTGTCGTAGAGGTTTTGTTTTGTTTTTATTGAGGTTTTTAAACAACAGAATATTTTCTATAAAGCACTTAATTATTTATCAGTGGAAAAAAATGCACTGGAAAACTTATAAATATTCATCCCCCTGCCTTTTTTTTTTTTTTTTAGTTAGATAACTCCACAACTTTTAGACCTTTCTTGCAGCGTTTATTTTTGTTATACTAATTTTGTTTTTTTAAAGTACAATAATGTAAATCAGTTTTATACTGAAACTAATTTAAAGTAATATAATGATATTAAAGACATTGATAGAGCCTTTTGTTTTCCAAATAGCAGTATTGAAATTCCGTCATATTGAAGTAGGTGATATCTTATATATTAATTACTTTAATAAAGATTACTATAGCCTTCTTAGAGTTGTACAAACTAAATTCAAGTGGTAGCTATAATGTAAGTACAGGAAAGAATTTTATCTTGAAAGCAATAATAGCAAAGCTAGAAGTGTAGTGTCAGGTGCAAAGCTTTTTCTTTTTCAAATTATTTTCAAGATGTTCTATTACAACTGCTTGTTTTTGCTTATGTTTATGGTAAATTATTATCATTTGGGGTTTGTTTTTATGGAAAATTATCGTTTTCAGACAATTTCTGGATATCAGAGCTGCTTTAAAATAAAAAAGCTAAATATATACTGTTCCTCATTAAAAGTACAGCTTGTCAGAAAATATGGGAAATCTGTAAAACTGAATTTTCTTCTACTTTGTAAAGGAGATCTTCTCACTAAAAGAGGACAAATAGCATATGGGCTCTTTCCAAACCATATTTAAATATTTTACCTTTCTAAGTGTTGGATACTTAAGTATGACTTCTGACTTCTCAATACTTGCACAGCATAAAATGGTAAAGTCTCTTCATGTTCTGTAATAGCATAATACAGAATTCAAAAGGAGAGTAAACACTACAAATCTGGAGAAAAGACATGAGAATCTAAAGCTTCCATAAACATAGACATTTTCAAGTAAACTCTCAATACGTTTTAAATAAATACTTAGTCAAAGCACTATACAGATATCCCACAGGTTTATGAATACCATTTTCTCTTTCATAAAATATCAACACTCAACAGTCTTCTGAGTTGCTTGAACTCACACAACAGTTTAGACAGAACTAGGACCAGCCAATTTAAAAAGTCTGACTTTCAAATTGCACCCCTACACTAAATGAATGCAAATATACTAATGGAACAGCATTATTCCTATTTGTTTTCTTTTGATATCACTTCATTGGCTGGTTTTAGTAATTGTTTGGTTATTTTCCTACAGATTTTTTCTCATCAATCTCAGTATTTTCTAGAGAGTGTGAATTAACAGACACCCATTGACAGTTATGAGCATCTCTGTTATGAGGGATAATACAAAATAAATGCTGGAAAGAAAAGTGCAGCTATGGAAAGGCTGTCATAAGAAAGAAAAGCTCCAAAATCATACTTCCCACAGGTGAATGAGATAATCTTTATTATGACAGGTTAAAAGAAAAGATACATGGAACTATCAGTCAACAAACAACTACCTTCCATAAATTTTATCAGCTAAAGATAATACCAGAATACAGCTAAATGGGAATTTATATCAACTCACTTTAACCTCTAAAATATGGATGTCTTTAGCACAGATGTCATTGCATATGGTACTCTTTTGGCATTTAAGATATGAACATGGGAACAGGCATGATCAGTGAAATAAATAAGTCTGTCTTAGAAAAGAAAACCAGTGATGTTGACTTGTAAAGTTTGATAAGGTCTAGAGGCTTCTTATGTGCAACAACAATTGGAGCTGGGAGAAAGAAAATCCAATGAACTGACAACTTACGTTTGTTAATTGATGTTACCCTTCATTCCTTTTTTTTTCTTTTATCAGATCTATGTTCATTGATCAATACTAATTTTATTTTGTTTTAGATGAAGGCATTTTTCCACAGAATGCATTATAATCACATTACTTAGAATCTAGTCTTAATATGGAAAGGAAGAAAGACTTGTGTGACTTTATGTGCTGGTATTATGCACAAATAGTATTTAGCAAGTTGACATAGATGAAAAATCTTTTCAGCATAACTTATACTGGCAACATCATTTATCTTTTAAATTTAATGTTAATTTATTCTCAAAGACTAAGGAAATAAAGGTCAAATTACATCCCCTCTCCTATAAAGTGTTACACAGATGACATGACAAGTGCATGCTTAATGCCAAGCAGCCAAGTCTTGACTCGCTCGCAGTACAGTTGCAGACACTGGAATCTCTGTTGAGATTAATGGGATGTGTTATGTGAGTGATACAGGCATCCTGAAAAAGGGAATTCCAATCTGGTTTGCAGGTCGTTCATTTTTGAAGTGAGCACCCTGTCCTCATATTTGTCTTCAAAGTATAAAGATTTTCGTATTAAAATTTGTGCATGGACACATTGGCTACGTATATGCAAATATGTACATCCAGGCACATACATATACACTGTTTACCGGATTCATTGTACTACAAATCTTATAATTAAAAACGATTTTTCATTTTACAGAGGCACATGGTTCTGCACAAACCTTTTTTCTCCGTCTTGAATAAGACATCACTGAAAATGTTCATGACACTCAGCAGCTATTAACATGGGGGATAAAGAAGCTTCTGAGAAGAAAACCCGGGAACTGATAAGCAGACTCCATTAAAATGATTTTCATGCTAGTATTCAACTGAAATTAGAGTTATCTTTTGCTTTGATGTTACCATTTGTAGTGTAACCCTTATTTAGTTGTTTTGATGTATGCAATAATTGATACTTCAATAATAAACTTGTTTATATTCAAAATGTCTTTAATCCTTGTATGGTTCTTTTGGTGTCTTTTTTGAGACTGAAGTGCGTTCGTGGCATATCACTACTCTGATGTCATCTTTGCAAGTCTTTCATTGCTAATGCATTGACATGAATAGCAGTGTTTTCATATCTGCCACCTATCCGGCATTGGGAAACCAATACAGAATTGCTGTCTTCCTCTACTCATAATCTTTTGGGCTTTAATCATACATATATAATTTTTATTCATATCTTATATTATTCCTTATTAAGTAAAAGGAATGATGTGAAAAAATAGAGAAGTGGTTGTGGTGGGTTGATCCTGTCTGGATGTCAGGTGCCCATCAAGCTGTTCTATCACTCCCCTCCTCAGCTGGACAGGGGAGAGAAACGCAGCAAAAGGGTTGGGACAGACAGGGGCAGATCTCTCACCAAATACCATCATGAGCAAAACAGACTCTATTTGGAGAAAATTTATTTAATTTATTACCAATCAAATCGGAGTAGTATAATGAGAGAAAGAAAAAAATTATTAAAAACACATTTTCCCCATTCTGCCCTTCTTCCCCTGCTTAACTTTGCTCACAATTTCCTCTACCTCCTCTCCACCAAGGCAGGGGAACAGGCAGTGGGGGCTGCAGTCAGTTCATCACATGTGGCTCCTGCCAATCCTTCTTCCCCTAGGGGAGGACTCCTCTTTCTTCCTCTGCTCCAGAGTGGACCCTCTTCAGGGCCACATGTTCTTCTAGTGGCATGGACTCCTCTCTCCAAAGTCCACAGCGCCTGCTAGAAATCTGCTCCGGCACAGGCTTCCCACAGTGTCACAGCCTCCTTCAGTCATCCACCTGCTCTGGCCTGAGGTCCTCCAGGATCTGCAGGTGAATCTCTGCTGCACCATGAACCTCCATGGGCTGCAGGAGCACAGCTGCCTCACCATGGTCTGCACCATGGGCTGCAGGGGAATCTCAGGCCCAACACCTGGAGCACCTCCTTCCCTGCCTTCCTGCCTGACCTGAGTGTCTGAAAGGCATCTTCACACATTTTCACTCCTCTCTCTGGCTGCAATTCCAGGGTTTAATTTCCTTCTTAAATCTGTTATCCCAGAGGTACTATGGCCACTGCTAACAGGCTTAGCCTTGACCAGCAGCAGGTCCACCTTGGAGCTGTCTGGCATTGACTTGACCGCATACTGGCAGCCCCTCACAGAAGACACCCCTGCAGTGCCTCCACTGCCAAAACCTAGCTACACAAACCCAATACAGTAATATTGCAGTAGGAAAACACAAAGGGATCAGAAAGAACGGTTGCAGTATCTTATAAATGGCAAGGGAAAAAAATACTAATAAATGGGCAAAGTAAGTAGAATCCATGTTAGTCCATTATGACTTGCAGAGAAAATGACACTTTCTACTCTGGTTTATTCTTTAAAAAACAAGGTGTAAATAAGGAACAATGATAGGTTTTTTTTCCTGCATTTGTATACTTGCTAGACTTCATGTCTCAATTAGCTTTCTTAAAACAATAAACATGCTTTGTTTATTTTTCTTCCGTTTAGTGGAATGTGTTTTGGGTTGACCTTGTCCGGCTGCCAGATGTACACCTAGCCACTGTCTCACTCTCCCTCCTCGGCTGGATACAGGAGGGGAGAAATAAGATGAAAAAGTTCATGGGTTGAGATAAGGACAGGGAGACCACCTACCACCATCACTGTCATGGGCAAAACTGGCTCAACTTGGGAAAGAAGAATTTAATTTATTGACAATTATTAAGAGATAGGACAATGAAAAACAATCATGAAATTAAAACCATCTCCTCCTCAATCCTGTTTCTTCTCAGACTCAACTTCACCCCTGACTATTCTGCCTTCTCTTTCTCAAAGAGTTTTCTGCCCTTTCTGAAACACATTTTCCCCAAGGAGCCATTGCCTTGGCTGCAGGACTCAGCCATGCCCTCCGGTGGATCAGTTGGAGCTGCAGGAACCATCTCAGTATGGCACAGGGCAGCCTTGCATCCCTGGCTGCCAACACCCAGGATATGAGTGGGTTGTCTATCTTGGTATTTATCTATATATAAGGAATATTTTAGCTGGACTACGAACATTGCCAACTTGTTTGGGAACATACTAATCTGTGTTCACTGCAGTGTTAAGGAAGGAATCACATAATCTGTTGGGTTCATCAGTCACATAATGCTGGGAATACTCACCTATAGTATAGAATGTCTTGTGCAAACTCTTCATGAGGTTCCATTTCCTAAATGAAAAGGTTTAGCAGTCACCCACCAATAGATATACCCTTAAAAAAATCTGCCACCCTTGTTCAATAAATTTACCTACTGAAAGAATCTGAAAGACCTTTGGCACAGTGGCCTTTATCCTTTTGTGTAGATAGAATTTCTTATTGCTTACTTTTCAGTCAAGGGTGCAATCTGCTTTTATAAAAGATTTGTGATTTGTTTTTTCTCCATGTCATATAACCACTGTGAAGATAAAAAGTGCAGGGAGTGCACGCTTTGTTACATGGTCAGTGTACTTGAGGCACTTTTGTAACTCTTGTTTAATAACATTTGCTCAGAGTAGAGAGGAGAATGTTTTGTGGGTTAATGGAGAACACAACTCTTAACAGGAATTCAAGGTGACTAATGGATGTGCATTCAGATGCTGAAGTGCTGTTGAAGAAGGAAATCTGAACTGGTAACAAGAAAACTCCATTAGTGACATATTAGTATTTTTCTGAGGCTTCAGTGGGATCAAGAAGAAGGACTGTTTTCTTATTCATGGATAAGTGAATCTGAATAACGTTTTGATAAACATGAGGGACATGGGAAAGAAAATGGAGGCTTCTAGAAGTAGTAGGGGACATGCAAGCTGTCCTGGTTTGGGCTTGAATAGAGTTAATTTTCCTAGCAGCTGGTATAGTTCTGTGTTTCAGATTTAGGATAATAATAATATTGATAACACACACTGATGTTTTAGTTGCTGCTGCACAGTGCTTTCACTAAATCAAGGACTTTTCAGCTTCTTATGCTGCCCTGCCAACAAGAGGGCTGGGAGTGCACAAGAATTTGTGAGGGAGCGTAGCCAGGACAGCTGACCCAAAGGAATATTCCATAGCATAGAAAGTCATGCTGAACAGTAAAACTGCAGGGAGTGGCCAGGGGATAGTAGCCCACTGCTTAGTCAGTGGGCAGTGGGAAATTGCATTGTGCATCTCTTGGTGTGTGTATTCTTTTACCATTATAATTATTTTGCCTTATTTTTGTGTCCTCTTAAAGTGTCTTTGTCTCAACCTATAAAAGCATCACCTTTTTTTTTTTTTTTTTTTTTTTATTCTGTCCACCATCTCACTGGAGGAGAATAAGCAAATGGCTGTGTGTTATTTAGCTGTCTGATGGATTAAACCACAATACATGCTTACTTGACCCCTGGAATTATTGCATGCATGCCCTCATCTAGGATAAGGGTCAGGGGATGGTACTTTCATCAAGAATCTCTCTAAGGATAGAGGGACATGTGGCTGTGTAGATTGTATGTCTTTCTGAATTCAGCAGTAGAATGAGATGAACTGCAGAGGCATTCTGACATCATACTCAGAAATACATCAGATGAAATCTGACCCAAAAAGTGCTTATTATTTTCCAGCCTAAGCTTAGTTTTGGGATTAGATAGTACAGCAGATTTGTTTAAAGTGAAGTTCCAGTTCTTCCTGTGTTTCAGAATTGTTAAAAAGAAACAAAAATAAAAAGACAGAAAATGAGAAAAAACAGCAGTTACCTTCAAAAATCTAGCTATTGTTATACTTGATCTCCACAAAATTTAGATGCTTTTCTTCCACAATTTTTTATTGCAGAAGAAATGAGGAAGATCATTGCCATGTACATACACAAATATAAAGTTAACCCAACACCACCAAGCAAAGAGATTTTCTACATGGACTACTTCACTACTGATACAGCTCTTCCTTTTCCCTGAAGAAAATGCTTGCCATAATTGACATATATCACTTGATACACTTAACTCAGAAACTGGCATTCCTCCCACTCTAATTTATGATCACATTAATTCCCGAGTTGTTTTCAATCCACTCTTACAAAAATAAGAGCGATACTGGATGTTAAGCTTAGTAAGGAAGATATAAAAATAAAGGGATTTTTACCTTCCCATCTTGAGAAACGCCATAGATAATGTAATAGATGGAAGAAATTTCAGTCTAATGCACACTTTACCAGTGAGAGCAATGCATGGTGAGAAAGCCAGTTTTACTTCAGCACAATGAGCAGCAGTGATTTGACAGTGGCACTTCTGGAAAAGAAAGGGGACAAGCAAAACAGGTCAGAAAAACAAGTGTAACCACAGCAGGTCAGAATGTGTGTCTATGCTTCTCAAGACAGAACTAAGTCAGAAAAATCAAATATTATTTATGAAAGACTTTTAATGAGATTATTTTCATGGGAACTGGAGGGTTGCACAATGTATTTGTTTGGAAAAAAAGATTTTCAAAAGGCAGCTTTCATAATAACAGAAAAAGTAATGAAAATTTTAAGAGGTTTATGTGATTTCTGAAAATATAGAAATGCTGATATGATTTTAGTAGAAGTTATTTAAATCTTTCTGTCCTCTGTCTGTGCTCTTTTCCAAATCACAGTGAATTATCTTCCATGGGCTAGTTTTTTACATGACTGCTTACAATGCATCCTTAGTAACTGTGTGTTGCCTTTATTAATAATACACCTCATACTACTTCTATATTTCACACCAAGATAAAAGATCATTTTATTATTTATTTTCAAAGAGTTTAGAATCACATTTACATTGTTCAGTTTGTTTTACAGACAGTTAGCCCCAAGTCTACTTTCATCTCTAAGGATGTTTTATATAGGGTTGATTTTTTTTTTCAGGTTCTTTATCTGTTCCATTTAGAAGTAAATTTTAATCCAAATCCCACTAAAATCAGTGAAAACATTACAATGTTTTGAGCTGACTTTGTCATCATCTGAATGAAGTGTGCCAAGCATTTAATAATATTACTTAATATTTTCTTATTTTTTTAATAGAAAATTTTAAAGTATAAAAGCAGGAAAAGAGAATATTCATTAATTTTCTGTCTTGTTTTGTTTTTTTTTTTTTTTACCTTTTATGGTAATATAAAGATGCAGCCATATTGAGACAATTCAATATGCCTGACACATCTGCTATAAAACTGTATATGTTACATTAAAACAACTTGGCCTTCAGATGTCTTCTTTTCAGTGTCTTCATGAGAAAAGGGGGCATTAGCTTATTTCATTGAATTATGTGTTTTTTGGTTCCTATAGTCTCAAGTGATAAGAATGTTATGAAAAAGAAAAAAAAAAGCAACCCCATCTCCAAATTACCTTTAAGTTGTTTTCAAATTTAAGTGATTAGCCAGTACGAGGCAATGGTAGCAATACTTTAGAGTATTTTGCTGAGTGAGACTTACCAAAGCTATTTAAGGAATATACAATGTCTTCTTTCTTGAAGACAGGGTCACAAAAAGCTAGAATCAATGAGAAAACAAAATGCCACTGCTCTTTACATTTTCCTTTCTCACAATATCTAGCCCTTTTCCACATAGTTCTGACACTTAACTCAAAAAGCTTTATGTTGAAATGACACTGAAAACAATATTTTTGTGTCTGTGTATCTCTGTATATTGTTCCCCTCTGTGGCTTTTTTTATTGCAGCTTGCTATTTCTTTCTCTCACACAGGGCTTTAGTCCAGTCACTCCTTCACGTTTAAGTTTATCACCAGATCACAGTAAGCCTCTCTTTATAGCAAAGTATAGCAAAACACAGATAACTCTTACTCCAGCTCTGTCTGTATCTTTTTACAGCCAACAGACATTACTATTTCAGCTATAAAAGATGTAGACAGGGTGATGGGGTTTTTTTTACACTGAATGAGAGACATGGCATCTATCAGCATTGCTAAGGTTAAAGTAACTCAAAACAAAGTGTTGAAATGGAAGCTGTAACTGGAAACACAAGTTACAGAGCAGAAACCTAGGGCAACTGCACTGTTAGCTTAGACAAGCTGCTTATATTTCTGAACCTGGGTGGTATGAATTTAGAGGTAGGTGCCCTGAACAATGTCAGATGCCCTTTAAAACAAAATCAACCAAGCATAGAAAAACCCTAAGCAATTTTCCCTGAGATGAGAAATTTAGCACTTCTTAGGTCTTTTTCACTACCTAGTTACTGCATTGTGCTATATTTAGTAAATTGTTAAGCAATCCCTGACAAGCTCTAGCTTTATTGACACTGTTATGCCACAAGCTATTGATTGCTTGATTTTTTGTCCATGTCCACAAATATTTGTGACACTGAGATCAAGAGGAAAAAGATGTCAGGGATGGCCATAGTTGTGTGCTGACTTCTCAGAAGTTGTGACTTCTCTTTCCAGCCCCCTCCTCCAAATCTTACTTGGAGAAAATTACTACATGGACCAAAAATTTTCTAGAGTCCTAGCCACACCATTACTTATCATCATTTCCGGGACAGTCTTAGACTGTCTTTCCAAAGTAATGCTTACATGCTCTGCATACTTCTAATTTATATAGAAGGATAAAATTCTTCATGGAATGGAGTAATTTTTTTGTTTTTCTTACAAAGTACGATATTTTGGTGTCAAGACCTGCCTTTCATATCACAGACTTACAGAATTAGTGAGGCTGAAAGAAACCTCTGGAGGTCATCTTGTTAAATCACCCTCAAGCAGGGCCACCTAGAGTCGCTTGCCCAGATTCCTATGTCAGGACTTTTTAGTATCTCCAAGGACATGAGCACCACAACATCTCTGGGCAACCTATGCCAGTGCTCAGTCACACTCACAGTAAAAAAAAGGTTTCCTAATGCTAAGGTGGAACCTCCTGTGTTTCAGATTGTGCCTGTTGTCTCTGGTTCCTGTTACTGGGCACCACTGAGAAGAGCCTGGCTCCATTCTCTTTGCACCTCCCCTTTTTGCATTCATATATATTGATGAGCTATCCCTGGGATGATCTAGGCCGAACAGTGCCATCTCTCTCAGCTTTTCATCATAGGAGAAATGTTTCAGTCCCTTAAACATCTTGGTGGCCTTTTGCTAGACTCTCTACAGTAGGTCCGTATCTCTTTAAGGTCCACAGACCTTAAAATATATATGAGTTCATATGTTAAAGTTCTCAAATGGAAGTGAGCACTCTAAAGCTTCCAGTGAGGCTCCTTGACAGGGTATCAGGCTTTCAAAGTTAGTGTGAGGCAGTGTCTTAGAGCATGGATTACAATCCCAGACTTCTCTCTACTTCTGAATTCCATAACAGAAAATAGAATACGTGTTCTCTAACTTCAGCTGCCATAATCATTCCTGAACACTTTGCATTTCTTTGTTTGTAAATACACTGAAAGAGGCAGGTTTGACAGGAAAAATAATTGATCTGTTTTAGTGTCTTTCCTCAGATGAAATGGGATTGGTTTTATTGGGTTTTTTTCTTCCATTGACTTTAAGATAGGCAAGAGTGACCCACTCAGGCTTTAAAAGCTAACATCTCTATGTTTACCAACAGAAAATAAATGCAGATATTATCATCTAATATTGGACAGCTCTCCTGAGAGATAAAACTTTGGGTTCTGTCTTCAGCCAAATATGGTTTGCTGTATGATGCACTTCAGAAATTCTTTCCAGCTGAGTACGCTCATTTGCTCCCAGACATAAACCAGCCTGCTTTGCCCTTCAATGAGGGCCTGTTTGACTCTCTTTGCATTAGCCAAGATATGACAAAGGAATAATCATGTTTCCCAGATATATACCAAAAAACGAAAAATAACATGGCCAAATAAAAGGTAAACTTTACAAAGTTCTGAACACAATTATTTATTTTGTGTTTCAGAGGGCGGTCATTTTTAAAATTCATATCCAAAATGAAGTTTTCCTAATAAAAATTTCATAACAAAAAGCTGTACTATACTTTTAAGTTATTAACATTATATTACTTTTTCAAAACATACTACAGAACACATAAAAGTTATTATGAATAATTGTAAAGCAATAAAACAAAAATATACTTGCCAAATAAATGAGCAGTGTAAGGCAATGAATTTGCATTGCTTGATAATTCCCAGAATTCTATAAATCATAACAGAATAACCAGCCTTTACTTTTAGTAAAGTCAGTATTATTAACAAAGACCTAATGTAACAGATTTTCAAAGGTTCTAAGCAACACATCTGACACAATGCTTCAGAGGCTGCAGACTCCTTGAACTCAGTGAAACTGGCCAAATTTGTAGAATCACAGAATAATTTAGATTGGAAAAGACTCCTAAAGTCATCAAGTCCAACCATTAACCCAGCACTGCTAAGTCCACCATTAAACCATGTCCATAAGTGCCCCTGGATGTCCCTATATGTCTTTTAAATGCCTCCAAGGATGGGGACTCAACCATTTCCCTTGGCAGCCCGTTCTAAGGGTGACAACCCTTTCCATGAAAAAATGTTTTCTAATATCCAAGCTAAATCTACCCTAGTGCAACTTCAGGCCATTTCCTCTTGTCCTGTCACGTGTTATCTGGGAGAAGAGACTGATTCTGATCTCACTACAATCTCCTTTAGGTAGTTATAGAGAACAATAAGATCTGCTCTGAGACTCCTTTTGACTTCCAGGCAACTGGGACCTCCCTGGTTTGGCAGAACTGATGGTAAATGATGAAAAGCAGCTCTGTGAGCACTTCTGCCAGCCCTCTGAATATCTGTGGGTGGATTCTAGCTGACACCATAGGTTTGTGTGTGTCTAAGTGGTGTAGTAGATTGCTGACCATCTGACCTTGGATTATGGGGGCTTCATTCATCCATCTCTGTGTTCTAACTCAATCCTGCCCTGTGGCTGGATACTTGGAGAACAGCTGGTATTACTATTAAAGACTGAGGCAAAGAAGGCATTAAGTACCTCAGACTTTTCCTCATCCTTTGTCATTTTGTTTCCCTCTGAATGCAATAAAGGATGGAGATTTTCCTTAGATTTTTTTTTGTTGCTAATGTATACATAGAAGCATATTTTTATTGTCTTTCATGGCAGTAGCCAGTTTAATTTCTAGTTGTGCTTTGTCCCTTCTAATTATCTCCCTGCGTAACTTTTACAATATCCTTGTAGACATTTTTTTTCCCCTGAGTTCAAGCCAAAGCTCTCTATTCAGACAGGCTGGTCTTCTATCTTGCCACCTTGTCTTTTAACATATGGGGATGGTCTCTAACATTTTCTTCTTGAAGAATGTCCAGCCATCCCTTTGCCCTTCAGGACTGTATCCCAAGGCCAAAAAACCAAACAGGCCAAAGTCAGCCCTCTAGAAGTCCAAGCCAGTGGTTTTGCTGACCCCCTTCCTCACTCCTCTGGGAAATGAAAGCTCTATCAATTTGTTGTCACTGTGCCCAAGATGGCCTCCAACCACCACATCACCCACCAGTCTTTCCCTGTTCACAAATGCAGGTTCAGTGGGACATCTCACGGCACTATGCAGCTGTGTCAGGAAGTTATTGTCCACACAATCTAGGAACTTCCTAGACCGTCCTATCTGATGAATTGCACCTTCTGCAGACATCTGCTAAACTGAATTTTCACACAAGAACACAATCTAGCTATCATGAGACTTCTCCCAGCTGCTTATAGCATATTTCATCTGCCTCTTCATCCTGGTTGGGTCTATAACAGACTCCCTCCATGATATCTGCCTTGTTGACCTTCCCCTCTATCCTTACCCACACCCAATCCATTAAGCTCTAGACAATCAAAGCACTCTAACATAGAGGGTTACCCCACTGTCTCTCCTTCCCTGCCGATCCCTTCTGATGAGTTTATAGCCATCCATTACAGCACTCCAGTTGTGCAAGTCATCCCACCATGTCTTTGTGATGGCTACTATATCACCATTTTACCATTACATAATGGCTTCCAACTTCTCCTTGTTGTTGCCCATGTTGTGTGCAAAGGGTAGATGCATTTCAGTTGAGCTGTTGAACGTTTGGGGGCAAGAAGCCTTAATTCCTTCATGATCATTTCCAAGTACATCCGTGGTTTCTAACACATTAATAATCCTTGCATCTTTAATGCTCTATGGATCTCCATCCCCTACCTCTACTGAGGTGTCAGACTGAAAGACCACACACACCATCCCTCAAACATTGTCACGCCGTTGACACCGAGATGATTTTTGCCTTCTCTTTTATATACCTTTTACATAGTTTTATGTATCCACAAGAATTAGCATGCATACTTGCAATTCTATTAAGTCTGACAACTTAGCATACTCCTGGTGTTCTGTGGGGCCGGGAGACCAAACATCCTGCTATCCTGGGGAGCCAAGAACATATTCTAGAACATATTCTGTAAACTAGAGATTTGGCCCGTCCAGGGGGAAATTCCACAGATGAGGATAATATCACACCATTCACCCAAGCCCCCCTCATTGGGCTCCTTGTTAGATATGCTAATGTGTAAGGTCTATAACTCGTATACGTGATTTACAGTGGGGGGGGCATTGCGACGTGTTCCACCTTGGTGAAGTGGCGCACCGATAGGATCCCATTAAAGATACCGAGGTAAAACCCCTACCCCTTTAACCGTGTATGGCTTTCATTTTCTAAGACCACGAAAAGGCACCATCATCACCAGACTTATGTCTAGCAAACCTGATTTTTTAATTTTTCCCCTTCAAATCTAGTTTAAAGCTCTTTCAGTGAGCCCTGATAACTCCTGTCCAAAGATCCTTCTGCCACTTCAAGGCAGGTGTACTGCAGAAGAATTTGACAGCAAATATTTTCAACAAGACTTTCAACTGCATAGCAGAAAACATGAAAAAATATCCTGGGTCAAGGGCAGTTGTCATATGTTTCCTGAAATGGTGCATTGTCTCTGCTATTTTCTATTTAGGGCTATGACAGTTTGTTCACACCCACTTTTAGTAAGGCTAGGACCACACTTCCGTGTTATTACAAATGTGCTTTTTTCCTGTATTTAAATCAAAAATACTATGCTGAGACTAGTAGAAAGACAGAAGAAAGATAGAAAATTATCATGGAGAAAGTGAAGTTTTATGTCAGCATTCATGTATAATTGCACGCTACATAACAATAGAGGTGTATAAGTGGTTTCTCCCCTCCCAAAATTTTCACAAGAAAATTCTTCAGTTCCTCTTGATAGTGTATACAGTGCAAAACAAACTTAAACCAAATAACATGAAGTCGGTTTCCAGTTTGAATGAGCAAATTTCAACTGATGGGTCCTAAAATCTTTGCAGAGACGATGGAGACCTCTGCATAAAATAGCCAGCCCATCATAGTCACAAACACTCCAGATCTAATTTTTTCTGATATACTAGAGGAGAACAGAATTGACATTTAAATAGCAAACACATTTTTGACACATAAACTTTTGACTCCATAAACTTAACTTCAGGTGTAAATACGACATACAGAAAAAAACCCAAACCTATCTGTAAAGAATTGGCAAAATAGTCACTACAAGGGAATAAAAATTGAGCTTTTTCATCAGTTTTGAATTTAGAATTACTGAGTGTCCTTATTATGAAGACATTTCAAAATTAGTGGCTATTTTATGAAAAATAGAATTAGCATCTCTCTGTTTTCCACTGATGCCTGCAAAGTACTGAGGACATGTCCTTCAAAGGTCACTCTTTTCTTTGTTTATGCTGTGAAAAATGCTAAGGGACTGCCTACACACACAGCAACTATCAACCATAAAACTGAGTTGCTCTGTCCTTTAACCTGTTACCAATTCAGACACAAAATTGTTTTGTCTTTTTGGGTTATACTTAATTCATGGAACAAATGACATTTGAAAACTCCAAGTGTGACATTTGAGGTCAAGGAAAGAAGAAAGTGAGGAAAGGGAAGGAGGGAAGGAGGGAAG